>JAQFVV010006206.1:12449160-12530747 GCA_028023455.1 Epiperipatus broadwayi
AATTCACAGCGTGACTGATCTCTGGACCTGTCCATAAAATAAAACCCTATTGATTGATTGATTGATCATCCTTTATTAAACGGCTTATCATAATTCTACTTAGCCAAACAAAATCTATTTCTAAGGTTTTTTTTCATCAGATTACCTACAACACGTATCTGGCCGATCATTTGTCAAACACAAAAGATAAACTCATATGAATTTAAAATTCTGAATAAAAACAAAATTATAAATACAAAAATTAAATTATTTAAATATGTGATAAAATTGTATAGGTGGAGCATATAAATTAAATAACATAAGCATAAACTTTTTCCATGTTTTTTTATCCCAACTATCTATCTATACAATTAATTATTATATAACATAAACTTTACTATCTCTACTTTCTTCTTATTTTTTGGTGGAAAACTGATTGTCTTCATTATATAAATAATTTAGTATTGTACTCATTATTAATTTGGTAATTCACTTTAATGACATAATATAGAGTAATGATCCATAATATTTTTGAAGTTGTGGAATATCAAAATCAATAATATACACATGTAATGTATAAATGAGAATAAAAATCTTAAAAATATAAAATAATATATTGGGATTCCAAGGAGAGTTCTTTTAGTAGGAAGAAATAAAGATGGATTAATAAAACAAAGAATGATAATGTGAAATGTTTAGTAAAGTTCTGCAAAAAAAATTAATAGTAATAAAAAACAAGAAAACAAAGTAACCACTTCAACATCTTCTGAAACATCAAGCATTTTAAATAAAGAATTAAGATGTGCAATTAAATCAATGAAGAAAGAAAAGCTATAAATAAGGATGAAATTATTACTAATATCTTAAAAGCAACAGGTGAAAAAATATATAATATTTGCAAAACTCTATACGGCAAATGTCAAAACAATAAAGATATACCAGATGATTTGAAGAATGCAGGAGTAATATTGAAATTTAAAACAGGAAATAAAAATTTGAGACTATCAGTCTTCTATCAGTTCTATTATACAAGATCTTTACTAAGATAATTATAATTTGTTTATAGTGAACTTTGAACTCATGCCAATCAAAATAACAAGCTGGATTTAAAAATGGTTTTAGTTCAGAAAATCATAAACAAATATTAAAGAAAATTACAGAATCAATTAGCATGAATTGCCATTATGCTTTGAATTATCTAATTTATAAACCTGAATAACTGTCATTTTCTGAAGAATATATATCAAAATAGAATAATAAGAATTAAATTACATGATATAACTAAGAAGATTAAAATTGTTAACAATGTATGACAAGGTGATTCCATTTCTCAAAAAAATTTTAGGACAATTTTTGGGAATTAAAATGTGAAGCTAGAGGAATACAAATATATGAAGATTTTTCAGATAATGTAATTGATTTTGCAAATAATATTTCAGAGATTCAAGAAATGTTGCATACATTTTCAGAAAAAAAAAAGAAATTACAACTAAAGTTAAATGCTAAAAAGAGTAAAGTAATATTCAATGATTTTTAAACCATTAAAACAGGCAAAACTCTCCATACAGTAGTGCCACTCAGTGCCAACCAGAGTAATCAAGGGATGCCAGAAGCCTTGTGCATAAAATCCCTATCTAGTGCCTACTCATCCAATATCCCCAGACTAATTTCTGGCTTGTGGCCATCGTCAGTGAGGAGCTTTGGATCTGAGAGCACTTCACCTAGTGGCACTACTGTATGGAGAGTTTTGCCCGTTTCAATGATTTTTCTCAAAAGAAAATAAAAACTGATAATCATAAATTAGAAATTAACAACTCCAATACCTATATCAAATTATTAATATAGATAAAAACATTATGAATGAAATTAATCATAGAATTAAAGTGAAATAGAGTGGTTTTGGTAAAAATAAAATTAAAAGAAAATCTGTCGATGTGTTTGAAAAGGAAAGTTGTTAATAAATGTATTTAACCAGTTTTTATAAATAGATGTGAAATTTGGATATTTAACAAAAAATAAGACACTTCAGTTTATGCAGTGAAATATGGAGATAGGTATTTTTAGAGTAAAAAGAGATATAAAATGAAATATGTGGGTAGGAGAAAGATATCATTGAAAAAATTAAGAATGAAATGGAGCTGGATTAGACATATTGTTAGAAGAAATATTCATAAATGGATGGTTAAAATCTTACTCTCAAGAGATGGTATAAGACATATGAGCTGGATGGATGAAATAAAAAAAATTGTTGGAGTGATGTGGAAAAGAGAGCTATGATTCACAGAAGCTGGATTAGACAATTCCATAGCGGATCAATAATGAATGATAATGTTATGACTACACAACATAACTCAATCACAAAAATAGAGCTGAACATAGTTTTATTAAAAATTATGCCTATAAATAAATATATAATTAATTAAAGAAATTATCGTATTTATAAAAATTGTAATAAAATTTATTCATTTTGTGCTATTATGGTAAATATTATTTTTAATATAGTAAATTTTAACTTATGACAAATTGTCTAATAAGAAATGAAAATAACATTTATTAAAATAAAATAAAAAAATTATAGGAAATGAACCCAGTTAAAAATATTAAACAATTGCAATATTTATACAACACAATATATGAATTACTGTGACTTAAGCAAATAGGCTTAGCTAGTACACTTAAAAATGCAAGATGCTACTTATTTATGTTATATATGCTAGAATTTTTTGGGAACAATTATTTTATTTTCTTTATATTTCTTTTAAAATTTTGCAGAACACTTGTAACAATTTCAGGGAAATTAGTGTGTGAGGAATACCAATTACACCTTATTGGCCTAGATAATGAATATGGCATATAAAGAATATCAAATATAAAGCTGCTTTAATTCTGTGCCAATTTCTAGTAAAAACACATCTAATCAAGACAGAAGAAAGACCCAATCTAATAACTCTTCATTTTAATGAGACTACTGATTATTGATATGTTTAAATATAAAAAAGATGAACATACTTCTTCAAAAAAAAATAAAAAATAAGTATTTTACTAAACATTTAACATTCTAATGTTCATCAATATTATAAATAAAACATGCGATGCGACACACTGTGGCTTCTCATTTATCGGAGTCAGGAATCGATCAATCTCTATGCTCAGAAAAATCTATTAGCCACCTTACCCTCCCTTTCCATTCCCAGCCCTAAGTTTTTCCCATATTCTTCTCTATCCTGATCATTCCATTTCTACAACATAATCTTTGTCAACTCCATGGCCTTTATATTTAAATCCTCCTTATCTTTTCCTAACCCAGCATAAAAATCAAGAACCCACTTTCTGTATAATCATTTTGTTTATAATTATTCTTCCACAACTTCATTATTTGTACCCTTTCTGCCTGCAGGCATTTACATTCAATTAACAAATGCCTAATATTTTCTATGCCTTCCTTACATAACTTGCAGACTAAATCACCCACATTTTTCCATTTATGTGTACATTCCCTTGTTGCTAAAGATCCTGTTTGAGTCTTAAACAATAAACTACATTCCTTGCTATTATCATAAATTAACTCACACTCAATATTCTATTTCTATATATATTTAAACTCTTTTTACTCTCCATACTTGTTCTCCATTTCTCCAACTCCCTGTTTTTTATTAATCCATCTATTTTTCTATCCCATTTCTAACAATTCTCCTAATACAATCATCTCACCTTTTGTATAAGTATACTGACATAATCTCTTTATCCAAATCTTCTGCATACTGTACTATCTTTTCTCATCCATCTTGTAGTCTGTCCTTTACTCATAATCCAATTAAATACTATTTTGGCTATTCCCTTATTATCCATAAATTGCAATCTACCAAACATTTTCATTTTGCATCTCTCATATAAAAACTAGACCATTCCATTTCTCCTTGAATTTCATCCTTTCCCATTCATACCTCTGCATGTAATGTATGTCTTCCTACTTCTCTTTATACTTTTTCTAAATAATCTAACACTCTTTTACTAACACAATGCATCATTACCATATGTTAACCCTGCTACTGCCACTTCCTTCCATATAATTCTAGCTACATCATAGTTGTTATATGAAAACACTATTTTCTTTGCTTCATTTATCAATTTTTTCTCCCATTCAACCAAACAATTTCTCTGATTACTTAAGACAATTCCCAAATAATTGTACCTATTCACTATATTTAACTTTATATCCCCCAATAAAAATTCTTTCTCTTCTGATTATTTAAGATGATTCCCAAATAATTGTACCTATTCACCACACTAAACTTTATATCCCCCAATAAAAATTATTTCTCTTCTCTTTCCCCAGTATTAATCAACATTAACTTTCGATTTTTCTTCACTAAATTTAATCCCAATCTCTTTATCCACATTGGCTCATGTCTTCAGCATAACTTCCATATCTTCCCTACTTTCTGTGCACAAGACATCATTCACAAATAAAAGACTCACGCTCAATATTCTATTTCTATATATATTTAAACTCTTTTTACTCTCCATATGTTCCCCATTTTTCCAACTCCCTATTTTTTATTAATTCATCTATTTTTCTATCCCATTTCTAACAATTCTCCTAATACAATCATCCCACCTTTTGTATAAGTATAATGACATAAATTCTTTATCCAAATCTTCTGCATACCATACTACCTTTTCTCATCCATCTTGCTGCCTGTCCTTTACTCATAACCCAATTAAATACTATTTTGGCTATTCCCTTATTATCATAAATTGCAATCTACCAAACATTTTTATTTTGCTTTTTGCATCTCTCATATAAAAACTTGATCATCCCATTTTTCCTTGAATTGTCTACTTTGCTATTCACACATCTGTATGTAATCCATGTCTTCCTACTTCTCTTTATACTTTCTCTAAATAATCTTAACACTCCTTTACTAACACATAATGATCGTTACCATATGTTAACCCTGCTATTGCCACTTCCTTCTATATAATTATAGCTATATCATATTTGTTATATGAAAAACACTGTTAATTTCTTTATCAATCCCTTTCTTTTCTTTGCTTCATTTATTATTTTTTTTCTCCCAATCAACCAAGCAATTTTTCTAATTACTTAAGACGATTCCCAAATAATTGTATCTATTCACCACACTTAACTTTATATCCCCCAATAAAAATTCTTTCTCTTCTCTTTTCCCAGTATTAATCATCATTAACTTTCAATTTTTCTTCACTAAATTTAATCCACATCTCTTTATCCACCCTTGTGCTCATGTCTTCAGCATAACTTCTATATCTTCCCTACTTTTTGTGCACAAGACATCATTTGCAAATAAGACCCGAAAATGTATATACGTCCTTATCACCTATTAATGGTATCTCTACCCCTTGGCCTAGTCTATCTATAGTAATGCCAAAAAAACTGTCACTAGATAGGGACTTTATGTGCAAACCCTCCTGCATCTACCGATTATGAAAGCTTACACTTGGTGACCCTACTGGGAGAATTTGCTACGTCATGAGTTATTGTTATATCTGATCTATTAGAATATTTTTAAACATAACTGATTTTAATAGAGAATACAACATGATAATTAATTTTTCAGATCAATTATCACTAAGCTAAATTACTATTATTAATTTCTACTATTTTTAATTAGATAATCTTCATTAAAATTTGATGGTAATATGCTTAAAACTTATTTTTTTAATCCAAGCAATGTCCAACACACAAAAAAGTTTTTACTAAGCAAAAAGTTTTAAGAAGTTTTTTTAAAACGCAAGTCCTCCTCCTCCTCTTTTCAATTCATCCTAAATCTCTGCTAACATTTTCTAATGTCATGATAAAAGTACAAATTTTAAAATATTTATTTTATAAATAACCAATATGTAAAAAAATGACTTTTTATATTCCAATCATGTCACCTGATCATTATCATATACAGGTGTATGCCTATATACAGTTTTCAACAAATCAATAAAAATCTTATAGATATTATATATATTTAAATAATCATGTTCTTTCAGTTATCAAATGTTAAATAAAGATTATCCTTTGTTGATAAGCATGTTTATGTACGCACACATCTATATATATGACTTGCAACATGATATTACTTTATAATCAAAAAGTTACTAAACAATAAATTTTTTTTTATACTTTTCACAACGATTTTTCTTTTTTTAAACTTCACAAAACAATGCGTATTTTGTTTCTAGATTAAAATTAATGGCTATCCTTTTTTTTGACTTACTATATTTTTATTTTAACAATACTAAAATGGGGAGTTCTTTTTGTATTTAATTTCAACTTATTATAAACAAGAGTAGCTCTCCAAACTAATGTCATCAATGGTTAATGTTATTTGGTCATGAATATTTTTTCTGCAATTTAAAAATGGATTTCACTTGAAGACATGTTTATAATATTTATAGTAAATATTTCTATAAATTAAAATTCCATACTTCTTTACCCGACTACTTTTAAGCGAATCCAACCAATTTTGTTCCCTTTCAGATATAAATATGCGTCTCAAACCAACTAGCATTATTTAAACAATAACAATCCATATGTGAAATTTACTATTGAAACAATAGCAATTCTCTCTATATAGTAGTGCCATTCAGTCCAAGCCATAATAATCAATGGATGCTAGTAAGTTTTTGCATCAAAATTCCTATCTAGTGTCTATTCATGCAATATCCCCAGACTAACTTCTGACTGTAGGGGTACGGATTATTACGGCTTCCACTGGGTGGCACTATTATAAGGAAAAAATTTCTGCTTTAACAGCTTGTATAAGCATTAGAAATGGTGATCATGTGATGTTTTAGTGGTTTAAATTTCCTATTGCCAATCAGTTCTAAATCTTAAGGAAATGCTACATAGCTCATGAACAAATTCTACCTATTCTTTATTATGGGAGTTTAGTGACTACAAAAAGGACTAGCTTAGTGTCCCACTTCCAAATATTAATTTTCATTGCAAAAACAGACTCAATATATAATCACTTCTCATATTTTCTAAATACGATTAAGAAAGACCTTAAAAATTTATGAAGTGTTAATAATTGAGTGTGTGTGAACTTTTGTTAGCATTGATTCATTATGTTTTTGTACTATTTGGCAATTCTTTGATAAATCTATCAGTAACAAGTAATAATTAATTTCAATCATAGTTGATTTTAGCAGGTTTCATTTCCTATCTTTTTTTAATGCAGTCATTATTTTTTGAGTTTGTTACCCATTTAAATCAGATCAGCAATTTAAAATCTCACAACTTAAATTATTACACAATTTATGCGGGTCATTCTTAAACTAATTTTCATTAACGTCTCTGAAATCTTGGTACCTTATTCATGAGGAATGGTTTAATATTTCTGTATGAAACTTATATAATTCTATCTCGTGTAGAATTCAAGAAGTTTTGGCCAAGATATTTATTTCCGCTATTTTGTTCAGGCATTGACGCTAATTACAGTAATGATTTTGCAAAATAAAAATTATAATCCAATCGATAAAATAACTTATATACTTACCTATTATTTTAGGTTGTCGACATTTGCCTCGTAAGAAATATAATCAATTTCAGTCACATGATATGTAACATGGAGTATTAAACAAGGGGGAGGGGGGATTCGAGTTAATTCGATAATATAATACAGTTAATTTTTATGGTTCGTAAATTATATTGGGTATGTTAGCCAAAAAGTAAAATTAACATACGCTACTTTTATAAAATAATTGTGTTGTTAAAATTATATAAATAAGTGTAAATGAGAAATCACTAATTTTAAGACACTTGCTTTTGACTAGATTCCAAAGTTAGTTCCTTAATGAGATAAATTAATTTAAACAACGCATAGTTTTTTTTTCAGGCTGGAAAAAATTAATAGTTTCTCCAGAATAACTACTTAATAAAGAACTTAATCCTTATTGCATTTAATAGTACCAAAAATTTTACATAAATCTATTGAAGATATATCTTCCACCATATAATATATACAAAAATATATAATTTTTACATTAAGCTGCTCAATATCCAATAACGTTCAGTAATATAGCAAGGTTTAAAGCGGATTGAAGTTAAATGTAAAAATACGATTCTACATGTTTAGGTATTTAAAAACCATATATATATACGTAATTATATAAATATAGAAACTGTTGAGCGTAACTTCTGGATTCTAGATCCCATTGGTATCTCTTATCTCGCAAAAAGCTTTTATCGTATATTCACGTGATTTTCAATCGCGTTATGATTCAACGTTTTACGTGATTTGCTGCCAATATCTTTGATAAATAATATTAACTATAAATAGAAATGAGTGTTCTCAGGCACCATTATTTTCAAATATTATAAGCGCTTGTTTAATTTGAAAAATTTATTATTATATGACTTAAACTATTTGAACTTTATTAAACACTGGAAGCAATAGTAAAGTGCCACCGATAATAATCATGTGTTATTACATGTTTTATTAGCGTAGTGCTTAATTACACCTCAACTTGCCTACGGGCAGAAAATTCAACAGACTTTTACCGTTGAATTTATTTACATATTAAATATAATAGACTTTATATGCTGAAAAACTTTTGATTACAAGTTGCAATGGATTAAGTTGCATTAAAAAATATTAAAGTACAGTAATGTACTTTTTAATAACGAATTGCGTAAAAAATAGTAAAAACATTAATTATTAAGAGAAAAATATATATTGTGCAAACTCTTAGAAAGATTACTTTTTACAAAATGAAATTTACTAGATTACTATGAAAAAATATGTTTTATAAATAAGACAGCGCCTCATGATGAAGTTGTTGGCACTGATGCACATACTACTTAATGCTAGAAACTGTGCAAAACTTGGAAATAAACATTTTTTTCTAGCCAATCCAGAATATTGCCCAATTATTGGTTAGAAAATGGGTAGCTAGTTGTTTTAGATTCAGGTTAATAAGAAAGGCAACATTTTCACCAATCAACAATTGATTTCTTTGATTAATGTCTTCTTTAATGCTGATATATAGAAAAAATTCAAAGATGTATTAATAGGTACCAATCTCTTATTATCATCATTTTAATCATCAGTCCACTGCAGGATAAAGGACTCTCCATAGTAAATCAGTTTTCCTGATTCATAGCATTTTTTCCCACATCACGTCAGTAAATCACCTTATTTTATCAATTCATCTCACACGGTCTCTTTCAAGATCTTAATTTCTTATAATCCAATTTAAAATGTGAATTTTCTAGTCTAGCTCCACTTCAGTCTTTTATTCTTTCAGAAATGTTAATATGTATTTGTTCTGTCACCCGTGTATCTCTACTTATTACTTCTAACATACATGTCTCCATACTTTGTTAAGTGGTTTGAATTCTCTAAATTACTCTTCTGGTAAGTCTCCAAGTTTCAGATTCAAAATAGGAATTGGTAATATATCAAAAATTTTCCACCTAGCATATTTCCTTTTAATATTAAATTATGTCTACAAAAATACTCCATCCATGTTTATTTTATTATTTTCATCCATTAGATTTTCATCTATATTAATAATTTGACCAAGATATTTATTATTGTTAACGTCAAATTCATCATTATCAAACTATTTTCTTCTGAGAAAATCCATTGAAAATTAGTCTTTTTAGCATTTATCTTTAATCCTATTTTCATACTTTCTTATGATAACTCTTGCAAATTTTCTGAAGCTTCATTTGCAAAAAAAAAAAAAAAAAAATCACATCATTAACAAAATTCAGATGACTTAAATCTCCATTTACTTTTACTCCTTTAATCTCCCATTTTAATATAAAATACGTCTTGTAAAACTGCTGTAAAAAGTTTTTGGAAATATGGAATCATTGTCATCTACTCTTCTCAGTGTTAATCTTAATATGGCCATGTAATCTAATCACTCCTTTTGCATTTTTAATAAATATTTTTTAGAATATGACAATATTTTCAGTCTATATCTTGTTGGTTCACAGCTTTAATCACTGTGGAAATGTTTATAGAATCAAATGCCTTTTCATAATCACAAATCCAAAGCATAATGGCAAGTCATATTCATTAATTCTTTCTATAACTTTTTTCAGTTACAGTACTTGAAAGTGAATCACTATGCTAAAACTACTTTTAAATCTAGCTTTTTTTTTTTGGTTGATTAGAATTAAAGTTTGATGTAGATGAAATTCTAATTATATTGGTAAAAATTTTGTATAAAATTGATAGAAGACTAGTAGGTCGATTTTTAATACCTTCTTCATCACTTTTCTTAAATATCAAAGCATTACTATTTCTTCCAATCATCTGGCATATCTTTATCATTTAGACATTTGGTATATAGATTTGCCAACCATTTTTCTATTTTTTCACCTGCTTTTTTAAAGACATCAATAATATTTCCTGAAAATTTTCCTCTTTTTCATAGATTTAGTTGTGCATATTTCACCTCTTTATTTAAAATATTTAACATTTCAGAAAATGTAGCAATTATAATGGATATTTTGTTTTTGTTCTTTATTACATCATAATTCTTTATAGAAGTGATCCATACATCCATT
Organism: Epiperipatus broadwayi; assembly: GCA_028023455.1. NCBI lineage: Eukaryota > Metazoa > Onychophora > Udeonychophora > Euonychophora > Peripatidae > Epiperipatus > Epiperipatus broadwayi. The sequence goes on from JAQFVV010006206.1 coordinate 12,459,698, forward strand.
CATCTCTTTTTTAATAATAATTATATCTTTTTATTGCTCAAACAATTTCCAATACCAAGATGTTGATTTATATTTTTGAAATTTTTATTCTCTTCTATAGCTTTCTTTCCAATTCAAATTATATTTTCTTATATCATTATTATTTATTTATATATATATACTGTATATATATATATATATCTTCTTACAAAACTCTAGATTTTTAATTCTTAATGGATCACTTTAAAAACATGTCATGTTCCTTCTTTTTTCATACAATGTCTTGTTTTATTTGAAAATTTAGGAGTAAATTGCTGCATTTTTCTAGCAATATACAGTACTTAGTTGCATTTCATAATAGAGTATCAGTCATCTTACTGATTTGAATCAAGTCAGAACTATTTTTAAAATCTTAATATTTTAAAATAACTTGCAAGTTCTAATTTAATTTCAGTGAAGTCTTTCAGAAGATTAGGTATATCAACTATTAATACTGACTTTTTAAATAGTTTTGCATTAACACGTACGATACATTTCCTAATCAATTACAACTTCCTATGTTAATCTATTAAGATTATAATCTTGAAATACATATTTTCTATTAACTAAAATATAATTAAATTCTGCTGTACTTTTATTTGGATGCTTTCATCTCGATTTCCATTTAGTTTTGTTTTTTTTTTTAAGAAAAAAAGAATTCATAGTATATAATCTTTTTTCCCCTGTGAACTCCACTAGTCTGTATCCTATCTCATTTCTGTCATCATCTGCATTAGGTTTCTTCCATTAAATTGAATAATTAATTGGAATTTCCATTCTGCATGATTTACTAATCAATCATCACAATGTTGATCTTCCACTTTTTATTTGTAATTAATCAATTAAAACAGGCAAAACTCTCCATACAGTAGTGCCACTCAGTGCAAGCCAGAGTAATCAATAGATGCCAGAAGGCCTTTGCATATAATCCCTATCTAGTGCCTACTCATCCAATATCCCCATACTAGTTTCTGGCTTGTGACCTTTGTCAGCGAGGAGTCTTGGATCTGAGAGCATTGCACCTAGATCTTAGGATCTAATGCAACTCTCCAGCAGCCACCTTTTATCTCTACTTAATTATAAAACTATGACAATAAAATTTCAAAACACAATAATATTTTCAATCTAAGATCAATAGCTTATATAGTCATATGGGTCTGAACTCAGTTCAGATATTGGATGAGTAGGCACTAGATAGGCATTATATACAAAAGCCTTCTGGCATTCATTGATTACTCTGGCTTGCACTAAGTGGCACTACTGTATGGAGAGTTTTGCCTGTTTTAATAGCAGTTATGAGCAAGCATAAGAAATGGTGATCATGTGATGTTTAATGGTTTAATTAATCAATTGTGTTTCTAATATTTTTTGCTTTTATAATAAAAACATCAATTGCCTCTTCACCTTTTTCTTTAACTTTACAAAGTCCAAACAATATATCATTTAATAGTAGACAGTTCTATTTCCAGTTTGTGCTATTTTCCTTCATTTTTTAAAGAAGTCATCGTCAAACGGCAACTTGCTTCCCCAGTCAGGGAATTCATATCACCTATCTTTAATCACTATTTTGGAATGTAACTTTAAAGCCTCTTAGGAATAAGGGCTATAATTTATTTTTCTCTGTAATGATTGTAAATATCTTTTTTAAAAAGATCATTCACACATACATTGATTCCGCCTTCAAGAAAACTATAGATATTTCTGTTAAGAACCATCAGGCAACTGAGAAGAATTTCTTGACTTTAAACACAGAAGTAAAAAGTCAGAAAACGCAATAATTTGTTAATTTATCACAAAGTAATAGTAGCAGAAATAAAAAAAGACATATGACATTGTTGCTGGGAAGGTCATAGGAGTTTGAGTATCAGACATGTGAGCATCAGATTTGAACCTGAGACCTCCCAATACCAAGTTGGACACTACCAACTATGCCAAATCATGCAGTATAGCAACTGCACTAACAAAAATGCATAGAATGGACATTAAGAATTTGGACTGCTTGATTCCTTTAAAGTTTCAAAGAGGAATCAAAAGTCTTCTTTCAGTTAGAAGCAAGCTATTTTTTGCTGCTGACACTAATATAATTGTAATAAAATCAATATATATAATATATGAAAATAAATATGTCAGTAGTACCTGAAATTATGAGAATAAAGGTGCTGTTGTTAATACAAAGTTTTTGTTTTTTATAGAATAGTTGTTTCTTTTTGACAATATACGCATTAACATTTTAAATGAGATACTTTTAAAGAAATTAAAATCCTTAATTTTTTAATAAGTGATCTGATATCAAGTGCACCTCTACTCTTGAACATTGTCATTGATATATATAGATAGATAGACAGATAGATAGATAGAAATCATAGAATTAAACTTGGTTGGAGTGCTTTTGGTAGAATTAACTTGATATTAAAAGGAAATATGCCTATGTGTTTGAAAAGCAAGTTTTTTAATAAATGTGTTTTACCAGTTTTTACTTATGGATCTGAGACTTGGACACTTAATAAAAGAGCTATACAAAGAGTTCAGATCACTCAAAGAAGTATGGAGAGATGCTTGTTGGGAGTAACAAGAAAAGATTGAAAATGCAATATGTGGGTAAGATAACAAACAGGTGTTATTGACCTCATTGAAAAAATTAAAAGACTGAAGTGGAGTTGGGCTGGACATATTGCTAGAAGAGATGATAATACATGGACAATTGAAATCTTAAACTGGATTCCAAGAGATTGTAAAAAACCCAGAAAGAGACCACACATGAGATGGATGAAATAAGAAAGTATGCAGGAGTGATGTGGAGAAGAGAAGCTAAGGATCAGAGATTGATTGAACTTGGAGAGACCTTCATCCTGCAGTGTATTAATAATAGTTGCTGATGATAAGATAGATAGGCAGGGAGACAAATAGATAGGTGGGCAGATAGATAGGTAGGTAGGTAGGAAGGGAGAGAGAGGTAAGTAGTCAGGTAAATAGGTAAGCAGATAGGTAGGCAGGTAGCTAGGTAAGTACATAGGTAGGTAGGTACATAGGTATGTAGATAGGTAGGTAGATAGATAGGGAGGTAATAGGTAAGCTGATCAGTAGGTCAGAAGATAGGCAGGTAGATTGATAAGCAGGTATGTAGATAGGCAGGTAGGTAGATAGCAGATAGATAGGCAGGTAGGTAGATATGCAGTCAGATAGATAGGCAGGTAGATAGAAAGGCAGATAGATAAGTAGGTGGGTGGGTGGATAGATAGATGGATAATCAATATATAGTTGGATAGATAGAAAGATAGATTAGATAGATAGATAGACAGGTAGGTAGATAGATAGCTTAGATAGATAGACAAAGACAGGCAGACAGAGACAAGTAGACAGGTAAGTAGGTAGATAGATAAGTAGATAGATAGGTAGGTAGATAGACACAGACAGATAGATAGACTGACAGAGAGGCAGATAGGTAGGTAGGTAGATAGATGAACAGTTAATTGTATTAGATTTATTAAATATGTTTGTGAAAACAGGTTTAAATCAATACAATATAACAGTATTTCAAGAAAGATTTAGTTAGGAATATTTGGAAAAGGCAAAAACCCTAACAGAAAACTTGAGTCCACCAACTTAGCTACCACTTTAAATTTAAGAATCATAAATTTAAAAAATTGATTAATTAAAAAATGAGGATTATTTTAGAGTGAAAAAAAAATTAGATATTGCAGATGTCTCTAAAATCAAATGAAAGGGTGGTGTAAAAATAAAATGAAAAGTGAATTTAATTCTGTCAGTAATATTGTTTTGGGTCCAAAGGCAAAGAAGAATTTTATCTATAAAGATTCTATTGAATAGATGTGCATATCACCAAATAAATATTATATATGAATATTGCAAAAAAAATTATGTAATGGTAATAGGAAATAAAAATAGTGATTGGGTAGAGAAAAAAAAATTAGAAATGAAATTAAGAAATAAAGATATGTGATTGTTTTTTTTTTTTAATAAAAAAATAGCACAGTAATAATGAATACATGGTTGAGAAATCAGAACAGGAATGCTTATATTGGACATCTTCAAGTGATATAAACAGATTTCATTGGAATGTGTATTAATTCAGAAAAAGTTTACGTAAGTTTTCTACAAAAAAAAATAGGTGGAATAACTAGATAATAGAAAAATACAATCAAGTTATAACATTTAATCAATGTTAATAATAATTTTCTATCTTTTAATACAATTTATTTTTGTGGATCAATATTTGAAATTACATTAAATATTTTAATGAAGCTTTTACATCATTATTAATATGCAGGAATAATTTTAAGAATGCATGAGCACATCTTCAAGATAATATTTATTTCAACTACAATTAACTAGTAGTTGAGTTAAGTTAAATTTTAAGGGAATAAAAAAATCTGAACCAAAGGAAGACATGGTTATTAATAAGTTTTTAAAAAAGTTAATACTTGTTGAATAAAAAAATAAATATTGAGAGTAGAAAGTTAGATATTTAAATAGAATCAAATAAAAAATGAAGTTCAAGAAAAATTTTCTGAAAGCTCAAACATCAATAAAAGATTGTTAAGAGTAAAAAAAATCTTGCATTACTATTTGGAGATAATTACTAAAATTTTAAAGAGAATAAAATAGAAAAATATAAATATTGAAAAATAAATATGGATAGAAATCTTAAGAAAAAATGGATAAAGCTAAGCCAGTATGATTAGAAAATATGCAGAATAATTACAAAGAAAAAGTAAGTTATGTTTATGAAATAATCAATTAAAAACAATTGAGATTAAAAAAAACATGAAGTGCAAAATTGAATCAGATAATGGCATGAAAAAGGTCTTTGTATAGAAAGTATTAGAAGAATGTATAAAAATCATTTGGATAATAAAAAAAAATCTGATTAGAAAAGCATATGAAATTATTGAAGGCAATGGAGAAAAGGATCTTAGATAATAGTTAATATTTGTAAGAATTTTATGAACTAGAGGTTGGCATGATATCTATCTTCAAAAATTTTCATGTAATGAAATATGAGAATTTTAGAACAATTATTTTAATTTTATGAAAGTTCTGAATAGACATTATTCAAATAGGAATTTGGATTATAAAATGATATGAGATGCAATCAAAATAATTAATAATGTGTAGAAAAAAAAAGAGAAAGAATTAACATTTGTTTTATTGTTCTTGAAAAAAAAAAAGTGAATTATATCATTTTATTGGATATTTTGAATAGGAAAAAAAATAGAAGGGGGAATTATTAATGTGTTAATTTATTATGAGATAGAAAAGTTAACTTAATCAGATGTTAATGTAGACAATATGAGTTTAATAAAATATTAAGTAGAAATGTGAAAATTTAAAAAGATTAAAAGATGTAATTGAATATGTTATAAAGCATGATAATGTTTTTATGTATTATAATGACAAATTATAATGAAAGTTGCAATAAATTAAACCTTTAATACAAATAAAACATTTATTTTATGATCCAGAATATTACGTCGAAATAAATGCTTTGTTAAATGTTGTATCCAAGAATATTGCTTTAGATAGAACAGCAACTTAGATGATTAGGAAAGGGGAAAGATTTAGAATTTTAGAGTTGATATGAAAATCTTTAATGGAAAGAAAAATGAAAATAATAGTGTTCAAAAGATTAAATTACAGACAAATTAATTATAAAGATTATATTTTTAAAACCTGTAATGGATGATTTTGAGAAAAAATGTAAAGTGAATTGGATTGTTTAAGTACAGTATTTGAAGGAGATATCAAGGAATAAGCCTAATAAAAGATGGTCTGGATAATATATAATGCATAAGTGATGACATAAATCTACCAATTATGATGTTATCATTATTACAACTAAATAAAATTATAGTGCATAAATAAATGCAAATGAGAAAATTTAGAATATAAGCAATTTTTGCAACATTTTTAATGGTTAAAAATTACTTCAGAAGATTTTAAAATACGTATTGGTAATTTATATTTTTTACTTTATTATTTTAGAGCTTGTTTGTTTGATTGATAATTTTTTTGTTTAAAAAAATTAGTTAATTACTATGTTTATTTATTATTGTCGTCCCCCCAGTTTAATATACTTGTTTGATTATTTTTCAAAAAATGATCACATCTCTTTTTGTAAATTTAGTTCAGCTTCAAAAATATTAATATATAAAATCAATTATTCCATTTTTTTAAAACTTCCATTCCATCATATGAAAAGGTAAATAACTCTAAGATGAATTTAAAGTTTATATTTGGTCTAGGAAGGATATGGCAATATCTAGTCTAAAACAGGCAAAACTCTCCATACAGTAATGCCACTCAGTGCTGAAGCAGATGGATCTGTAGGCTAGATCTATGCTCCACATCTTTCTAGATTACTAGACAAGGATCAAACCTGATCCACACGTGTCACAATGTTTGTAAAACTTTCTGTCTACCATTTTATCTACATTTAAATTTTAGGCCAGTAAATAAGTTATTAAAGTATAAATTTTCTATTAAAATGTTTTACTATAAATATTAGAGGGGCCTAGATAGACATATATATATGCAAATACATATATATATATAGAATTACAGATGGAGACTTTTATAAAAATCAATATATAAATTTTTAATATATTTTTTTAAGTATTTTATTCTGGAGATTTGCTTTCACGATAAACCTTACTAACATTCTGTAGCGTTCAAACAAAAGAAAATCCAGTAACAAAATAGTAATGGATTTTCTAATTAACGTAAAAGATAATTTGAAATATAAATTCTGCAAATCTACATTTAATTAAAAATAGATTTGAAACAACTAAATCATTGTGTTCATCAGAAAGTTGATCGCAAGAATACAATACCAATATATTTTAGGTATTCCAACATCGCCACTTAGCCTAGAGCATATGAAAAAGGGAATTTCCCAAAAATAGTTGAAAAAGGTATAAATAGCTATAATGGGATGATCCTTTTCAGGACTCGAGGAAGTAGCATCTACCTATAGTCGGACTTTGAGTCTTCTTATAGAATGCCATGGATGATGTGATTTAAAATATAATCCAATCCACTCCTCTATTAATAACCTCATTACTCTCGGAATTCGGAATTTGACTCTCTTCAGGCATTTCCACAAATATCCCATAATAATGATAAATTTAGTATAAGCTAGATATAACTTTTTTATAAATATTAAATCACTAAGTTGATTCAACATATATATGCATGAGTATGTATATTTATAATTATTGGTTTTATAAAATGACTAAATAAAATAAACAAACGAGACCTGTTTAATTTTTAAAATCAAGTTTAACACATTTTAATCAGTAATAGAAAAAAAATACTATCACGTAAATAATTAAAAATATTAAAATTTAGAATTATAATCTGTGCTTATACATGATACAATAATAAACTATTTAACATCAAAAAAAACATAATGTAATTATTTACATATATATAATTTAAAATCATGTGTACAATAAATAATACCACCATACATTATAAATCTTAGTATTATGTCAATAAAATGATTCAGTGTGTGTTATATGTTTGTTCCAGATAACATCCATTCACACTAGAATAACAATAGAATGTATTCTTATATTAATTATGTTATTGATTAAAAAGAAATTATGATAATTGTCCGGTAAGGTTCAATTTGGAATATAATAAAACTTCCAAATTGAAATAATTTAAAAACTTTTACCTTAGTCAACTGTCGCTTTCATCAGAGCATATATCAAAATATCAACATCTAGATTTTATTAAATAAATAAAAATAAAATATTTATCCTATCAGTTCTCCATTTATCCTATTAATATCAATTTGATAAACAAAATAATTTTTCCACGTAAATACAATTTATTCACAAAGGAAATAAAGTTTAAGAGTTATTAAAGTACACAATGAAGTAATCCAAGATGAGAAAGAATAATGGTTGTATATCCTCCTTAGATGAAATAAAATGATGATGAATATTGAAAGATAAAGTTCATTGATCATCCTTCGAAGAGGCCATCCAAATATTCATTCTTTTAAATATTTGCATAGTAAAATATTTAACATCTTCTTCATTAAAATAGTCCATTATTAAGGCAGCTTTTTTAATGGAAATTATGATGATTATATTTTAGGCATTAAGTAGGAATAAATGTACATGTTCAGGTTTAAAACATCAGCAGAAATCCCTGGCACAAATTGTCTAGCCAGAGAACATCTTTGTAAATTTTTGTCTTCTTAAACATATATTTTGAAAACTCATTTCAAAGACGTTGATTTCTCTTATAACCTTGTCAATTTAAATGATTATTTTTTTAGTTCTTTATAATATTAAAAGTAAGTAAATTAATTACTTGAAGAAAGTAATTAAAATAGTGAATCTTCTTTTTTTCTTAAATGCGTTCTAAATTCGAACACATTTAAATTTACCAATGTAGTTATTGCTTTGATAACTAAATAGAAGATTATTATATAACAATATTAGTCTGTTTTTATACTGGATTAATTTCTGCAAGCATATCACCTAATCATGCTCATGCTCTCTATTGTTTAAAATATACAACTTGTAATGAACTCCAAACGTTTATTTCCTTTGTTTCAAATGATAAAATGCAATATTGACATAAGGCTTTGTCAAATGTCCTTTTAGTTAATAAAAAAAAAATTACTATTAGTTGGAAACATTTATTTATGTGTGTGTATAAACAAATTAGAATTATTCATTTTTAGAATTATTATTTTAATACTAACTAGTTTATGTATATAGCTGATATATGAAAAGCTTAAGATAGGTGTATGTTATTTATATCTCTTGATTCGATATAGGCACTATTAAATTCACAAAAAAACACAAATTGTTTTAGGTGAGGCTCATATGGTACTCTCACATAGCCAAAGAGAACAATAGAAGAGCCAGTCCTGGTCTTTATCAGCAATTGCCTGGCAAATCTATGCCAGTCAAATTGTTAAAATAATGATAAAAATGTTCCGGAGTATGATAGAGTAGACAGCGTCAATCTGCCCATCTTCCGTGTACTAAATATGATCATCAAAATACCATAAGTTGGAGAAACCTCATAAAAATGAACTGCCAAACTGTTGAACTCTTTTATTCAATTCATAGCTAGCTATGCCTGTGTGGAAATTCAGTTTTCATCATGGGATTCCAACTTTCACTTGGATTCATAATAAATTAGGTAATATGTTTCCAATTTGTTATTTCTAACTGCCTAATTTATTCTAAACTCGAGTGACCCAATAATGTAACTCCTGCTAATTGTAATGTCTTCTAAAGTGTAATCCCCATAATGTAATTTAAAATATTTTATTTAATCTATAAAAATATACCTTCTATTACTTAAAATCTAATGTCTTTGCTCTCTTTCTATCTGTTTTAAAATTGTGCCTCTTAATGCTAAACTTCCTTCTAATTGCAGTTTAGAAAATATTATTAATTACTTAAAATGAAATGAGTATATGCCAATTTTGTTCCATCTCGACAAAAGCTTTACTTAAATAAATCATTGCAGCCTATTTCCCGACCAATGTTTGTCAGTAAATAAAAATAAATAATTCTCTAGCTCTGAAGATTTTGGAGCAACCTTTATTTTGTCGAGATGAAACCATTTTATATTATTATATGTCCTTTTTATATTTATACATATACGATTTAGTTGTGGGGAGATGCTAGATTCAAGTATGAGAGTTCATTTAGTTAAATTATTTCATTTTTAAAGAGTGAAAGGGAGGGGGTTTATAAATTATATTCATGTTAAATAATAAGAAAGAAATAGAATGTCATTTGAAATATTAGTGGGATTTTGTGTTGAAGGAAGATATGTGTCGCTCATTACAAATATTCATAATAATAATTAATACTTATTTTATTATTGTTGGTATGACCTTGATCAATCCGTATGCATTTATGTAATCTTTACAGCTCAGCACAATTATATATTTAAATGCTAAAATATATTTTCCAGTACTCTTATTTTGCCTTGCTGTTATTTTGCTTGATTACTTGTCTTTTGTTCTGTGTGACTGCTAGATCATAACTAGACCATGTGATAATTTCACTGGCCATAAATTTTCTTATCAGTACATGAGAGCTAAAATGGAAAGACCTGGGTAAGTGGAACTTAGCTAGCTTTGACAATTCTCATTCTTTCACCTGAAATATTTTAGATTTTCCAATGGTGCAGACTATTCTTTCTTTATTTTTTGGCATCATGGGAATGAGGGCAGGTGAATTGAGTCTATGCTGGTAATGTAATATTGAATGCTGGGATTTGTTAACTTTCCTTTATCTGAGCACATTATGGTGGATTGACCAAGATCTGACTGATTTATGTATTTTAAATCTTGAAATATTTATTTGCAAATATCGTGATCCATTTATAATTTGAATGTGTCACTCTCCCTGACACCAGTTCCTATAGTTTGAGTTTCTCTCTTAAAATAAAATCAACCAGAAGAAAATTATGTTTAAAATAGCTCTTTAACATATCCATTCCAATATCTCAGACTTGGGCAGGCATCTCCCATAAATTGCTAATCGTGACATTTGTTATATTGGCATATAAACTATACCACTCTCTCGCCAGAGGCATAATAAATAACAGAATACAAATTTGTGTTTAACAATTTATGAAATCAAATTAGATCAATTATAAAAATGTTTTATTAAATATCTGTGAATTTAAGCTACTTGTGGTTCATCTCTATTACTTCATTCTAAAATTAGTATTTTCTAATTAATTATCGTGCTGCTATCTGATGACTCAAGGTCATACCATTTTATATTTAAATAAATAGATAGTCTAATTAAAGTTAATAATTAGAGTTAGACATAAAAATTAGTTGAGACTCATGCTCCACCATTGATGCTAATGGGCCGGAGTGTGGAAAACCTTAATTGCTTGCCTCAAAAATGTTGTTAATTAGTTTGCAGATTTAGAGAGTGGGTAAACAGGGCAGAATCCATAAGTATTCTTTATCTTTGATCTCATGTAAGATTGTGGATTCAAGATACTTTTACCCAGGCTGTGAATTGTGTTGACTTAACATACAATTTCGACCAGCACAGGATTTTTTCTTTCCCCAGATTCTGGTACCCAACATGGGGCTTCATTTAAAAACACCTATTTACCCTGAGTATTGAAGTATGTTTATATGTATGTATAGACATTTTTCTTCTTACCCGGATTATGGACAACCATTTGTGAGTCAAGTGTTTAGTTATAACACCCTGTAGATTACAGAAATACATAGATGTGTAGAATTTTTTTCTTCATCAAATTCTGACACTGATGGATTTTATTGTTATTGCAAATGTGACTCGTACAATAAATAAAATAGACAATCAATAATAAATTTTGTTAACAGGTAATAGAAAGAAGGGAAAGATATATATATATTACTTTTCCTGGATTGTGCCTGTAAAGTACGAACATGTATAAATGGTGTAATAATTTTTCTCTTCCTGGAGACTGACCCTCCAAATGTGGGATTTTGATCAATAAACCCACATACAAGTATATTTTTGCCTTTCTCCAGATTTTGATGAAAATAATTCCAAAATATTCAATTATAAATGTATTTTAAAACAAATATATCCATCATATACATATATATATTATTTATTTTTAGTAACCTGACATGATAGGTGAAGACCTTCAAACTGGGAGTTGCATGTCAAGAGGTTTGATGTGGTGGACATTACACTTCAATGACAGCAATTTTTTAAAGTAACCACAGATAGGTGAAGACACTCAAACTGAGAGTTGTATGTCAAGCGGTCTGATGTAGTGAACATTATGCTTCAATGACAGCAAGTTTTAGAGTAACCATAGATAGATGAAGACCCATTTTCTGAGTGAAAAATGTATACGCTCATTATGTATGTTTTTATTGAGTAACAAAATGCATTTTAAAACAAATGCGCTCGAAATATATATGTATCTTTTCTTAGTAACATGATAAGATAGGTGAAGACTCTCTTTATGATTATAAATGTATTTTAAATATGTATACATTAATTATTTTATTAGTAACCTAATAAAATAGATGAAGACCCTCTTAAATACTTGTATTTTGCAAAATAAGTTAGTCGCTAGAATAAATAAGTGAAGAACTTATGCCAATATATTTGTTATACCATTTATATAAATCTTGAAGTAAAAATTTTCAAATAAGTTAGAAACCAAAATATGACCAAATAGCATATTTTTTGTGTGTGGACTCGAGTGATCCTTCATGATTTATGGGATCTCATCTTCTTGGCTGGCACCCTTATAAATAAATGTTGTCAACAAGTTGATCATCAATAGCTGCTGCAATATTCTAGAACCCAGGTAGTACAAATAGCAAATCTTAAAATGATAAAATAAATCAATGAAGTAAAAGAAATGTTAAACAAATAAATATGTACATATAATCTGATATGTCTTGTTTGTTTCAGGAACCCGAGGACAGCTGGGTGAAATTTTTTTTCACAAGTAGCAGGGTAACTGGAAATTAAGCACAGATATAAATGAGAGGGGCATGACAAAAATGGGGTAGACACAGCATTGGTAGGTTAGATGTGGGACCTTGGGGATTGGGCAGATTAAAATGGGACTTGAACTAGGAATGGGACTCAAATTAGGAAAAATGACCTTGAATAATACAAATAGTCTAGAAATATTAGGTAGAATGGTAAATAAGAAGTATGGGGAAAATAGAAGACAAGTAAAAAATAAGGTAGAACAAACCACTTCAAACTCGGATGTTTTCTGTGTCCACCTGAAGCAAGCTCATATTTATTTTTTGGTTATTTTTTTTATATCGTAAATAGAGGGAAATGAAGCAGATGGATCTGTAGGCCAGATCCATGCTTCACAACCTGATCCACACGTGTTACAAGGTTTGTAAAACTTTCCGTCTGCCATTTTATCTACATTTAAATTTTCAGCCAGTAGATAAGTTATTAAAGTATAAATTTTCTATTAAAATGTTTTACTATAAATATTAGAGGGGCCCAGATAGACATATATATATATGCAAATACATATATATAGAATTACAGATGGAGACTTTTATAAAAATCAATATATAAATTTTTAATATATTTTAATATATTCTGGAGATTTGCTTTCACGATAAACCTTACTAACATTCCGTAGCGTTCAAACAAAATAAAATCCAGTAACAAAATGGTAATGGATTTTCTAATTAAAGTAAAAGATAATTTGAAATATAAATTTTGCAAATCTACATTTAATTAAAGATTTGAAACCATTAAATCATTGGATTTATCGGAAAGTTGATCTCAAGAGTACAATATATTTTAGGTATTCCAACATTGCCACTTAGCCTAGAGCATATGAAAAAGGGAATTTCCCAAAAATAGTTGAAAAAGGTATAAATAGCCAAAGAGAACAATAGAAGAGCCAGTCCCAGTTTTTATCAACAATTGCCTGGCAAATCTACACCAGTCAAATTTTTAAAATAATGATAAAAATGTTCTGAAGTATGATAGAGTAGACGGCATCAATCTGCCTGTCTCCTGTGTCCTAAATACGATCATCAAAATACCATAAGTCGGAGAAGCCTCGTAAAAATGAACTGCTGAACTATTTTATTTAATTCATAGCTAGCTATGCCTGTGTGGAAATTCAGTTTTCATCATGGGATTCCAACTTCCACTTGGACTCATAGTAAATTAGATGTTTCCAATTTGTAATTTCTAACCACCTAATTTATTCTTCTAAACTCCAGTGACCCAATAATGTAACTCCTGCTAATTGTAATGTCTTCTAAAGTGTAATCCCCATAATGTAATTTAAAATATTTTATTTAATATTCTATAAAAATATACTTGCTATTACTTAAAATCAAATGTCTTTGCTCTCTTTCTATCTATTTTAAAATTGTGCCTCTTAATGCTAAACTTCCTTCTAATTGCAGTTTAGAAAATATTATTATTAATTACTTAAAATGAAATGAATATATGCCAATTTTGTTCCATCTCGACAAAAGCTTTACTTAAATAAATATACGCTGCCTATTTCCCGATCAATGTTTGTCGGTAAATAAAAATAATTCTCTAACTCTGAAGATTTTGGAGCAACCTTTATTTTGTCAAGATGAAATCATTTTATATTATGTGTTCTTTTTATATTTATATGTGTAGGATTTAGTTGTAGGGAAATGCTAGATTCAAGTATGAGAGTTCATTTAGTTAAATTATTTCATTTTTAAAGAGTGAAAGGGAGGGGGTTTATAAATTATATTCATGTTAAATAATGAGAAATAGAATGTCATTTGAAATGTTAGTGGGATTTTGTGTTGAAGGAAGATATGTGTCGCTCATTACAAATATTCGTAATAATAATTAATACTTATTTTATTATTGTTGGTCTGACCTTGATCAATCCGTATGCATTTATGTAATCTTTACAGCTCAGCACAATTATATATTTAATTGCTAAAATATATTCTCCAGTACTCGTATTTTGCCTTGCTGGTATTTTGCTTGATTACTTGTCTTTTGTTCTGTGTGACTGCTAGTTCATAACTAGACCATGTGATAATTTCACTGGCCATAAATTTTCTTATCAGGATATGAGAGCTAAAATAGGGAGACCTGGGATAAGCGGAGCTTAGCTTGCCTTGGAAATTCTCATTCTTTCACCTGAAATATTTTAGGTTTGCCAATGGCGCAGACTATTTTTTATTTCTTGGCGTCATGGGAAGGGGGGCAGGTGAATTAAGTCTATGCTGGTAATGTAATATCGAATGTTGGGATTTGTTAACTTTCCTTTGTCTGAGCACATTATGGCGGATTGACCACAATCTGACCGATTTATGTATTTTAAATCTTGAAATATTTATTTGTGAATATCGCAATCCATTTATAATTTAAATGTGTCTCTCTCTCCGACACCAGTTCCTATAGTTTGAATTAATCATTTCTCTCTTAAAATAAAATCAATCAGAAGAAAATTACATTTAAAATAGCTCTTTAAAATATCCATTCTGATATCTCAGACTTGGGCGGGCATCTCCCATAAATCGCTAATCATGACATTTGTTATATTGGCATATAAACTATACCACTCTCTCGCCAGAGGCATAATAAATAACAGAATAGAAATTTGTGTTTAACAATTTATGAAATCAAATCAGAGACATTAGATCAATTATAAAAATGTTTTATTAAATATATCTGTGAATTTAAGCTACCTGTGGTTCGTCTTTATTCCTTCATTCTAAAATTAGTATTTTCTAATTAATTATTGTGCTGCTATCTGATGACTCAAGGTCACACACATACCATTTTATATTTAAATAAATAGATAGTCTAATTAAAGTTAATAATTAGAGTTAGACATACGAATTAGTTGAGACTCATGCTCCACCGTTGATGCTAGTGGGCCGGAGTGTGGAAAAGATTAATTGCTTGCCTCGAAAATGTTAATTAGGTTGCAGATTTAGAGAGTGGGTAAACAGGGCAGAATCCACAAGTATTCTTTATCTTTGATCTCGTGTACGGTTGGATTGAATAGTGTTGAGTTAACATACAATTTCGACCGGTACAGTGCAAGCCAGAGTAATCAATGGATGCCAGAAGGCTTGTGCATAAAATCCCTATCTAGTACATACTCATCCAATATCCCCAGACTAGATTCTAGATTGTGGTTTTCATCAGTGTGGAGCCTTGGACAAACTGGAAACTAATTTGGGGATATTGGATGAGTAGGCACTAGATAGGGATTTTATGCACAAGCCTTTTGGGATCCATTGATTACTCTGGCTTGCACTGGGTGGCACTATTGTATGGAGAGTTTTGCTTGTTTTAATAGCAGTTATTAGCAACCATAAGAAATGGTGATCATGTGATGTTTAGTGGTTTAATAAATAATTAGTACTAATCATTAATGTATTTATTTAAAATGGATGGTATCAAAAATGTGACTGCATGAAGTTTGAATCTTGTAGATCAAATTGTAGTAATTATTCATAGTTACTGAATTGTTTTGTATATTGTTATACTATTATATATATAAATCATATTTTCAATTATTTCCTATTATTACTATTAATAATAATAGTAAATAGTTGAAAATATGTCATTTTTGGTTTTTTTTTATATTATTATTTTATTTACCATATATATATATGTTCTATACTCTTAGAATAGCTAACTATTGATAGTTATATATTTTAGGAGACTAGTTGATATTTTTGATATATTAAAAAATACAATTCTGAGAATAAACAGTGTAATCAACACCTTTTTGGAAGGCTTTATGTTGCAACTAATTGCTATACCTTTAACATATGTTTAGGTCTATATTTTAGGTCACAAGCATGCTTAAGATTTTTTTAGCTAAATATTGATTAAATACATATCTAGATATTATAAATTGGAGGTTAAAGATCTCTTGTTAATCTGGATGGGTCAGCCATGTGTTATTGTGCTAACTGCAAAAAATATGATTGCAATATAATATGGTCTTCACCAATCATGGAGTATATGTTTTCTTATAGATATAGAGTCTGTGGTTACTTTCAACTTTTAATTTTCTCTTTGATTTCTGCATCATTATTTCATCATGCATATCTTTTTGTGGTTCTTAGTCTTGGCAATGATTCCTAAAGCTACCTTAAATGATTAGTCTGCCTTATTCAATTTCAAAAATCTTAAACCCATACCTTTTTAATAAATAATCCGACCAGGGTTTTTTTTTTTTTTCAGTTAGGACTAAACCAGGAATTTTCTATAAACCAGCAAGCTAATCTATAAACTGTTATTGTTAAGCTCTGTGAATAATAAAAGTTGATTTTTTGAACTATAAAGATGGAGATTAACAATTGATACATTTTTTAAAGAAAAAAAAACTTTGAAATTTCTATTTCTTTCTTTTATAATATTTGCAACCTATTTGGTAAATATGGATATTTTAATATACACAAAAAAATATTGTTATTCAGGGTAATTTTTTTAAATTCCTCTTTTTTTTTGCTTCTAATATTTTTTAATTGTTAATGTTTAAAGTCAAATATAGTTTTAAAATTAAGTGATAATCATGATTAATGACATCAGTTTATTTGGTAGCAAATTAGTTAAATTAAATCACACTTTCTGCATTATCTCTTATTAATTATGTTGTTTTTAACATTCATAAGTCAACTGCTGAATTTCAAATATTTATAATAAAAATTCCATAGCTACTAAAGATTTATTCAAATTGGCTGCTAATTAATTTTTACTGTTGATGGACATCTTATCATTGCTGTAAGATTTCATCGTATGTGCATTATTTTATTTTTGTGGTTTACATATTTCTCTTAATTAAAGTGCTATCAAATAGTAAATGAGATATTAAAATAATTTGGAAATGATTAATGGTATCTCACTTAATATTTGGATCATATATATAAGTACATTTATTACATTGGGCCAAGAAATTCAGGAATTTTTAGGTAGAATTTAAAAGGAGATAATTAATACATATTGGGAGAAGAATTGTTGATATTTAGGATTAAATTAAATGGGTATCTTTCTTAATGAAAGAAAGTTAAAATGTTTGAAAAATGTAGTGTCTAATTGGGTTATATGGAGAGGACAATAATTATGATGGGTTAGAATGGTTTTATTATATGCAAAGTTAGTAATTGAATAATTAATTTCTACTTATTTCTACTTAAAATGGAATAGATGTATGGATAATATATTTTATATTCACAATTTTAGAGGATAGGAAAAAAGAATAAATAGTTGGTCAGAAGAAAAGAAATTAATTGAAATCAATATGTTAAAAAAAGGGTTTAGTTATGCTATATGCAGAAGTAATAGTGACATTACCAGTTATATACACATCAATATTTTTATTGTCTCAAATGAGATTCAATACTATGTGGAAAACTTAACAAAGATGAATTTATTAACTCAACATGAACAAGGACAATATATTTTAAATGCGGTTACAAATTTTCTCACAGTAATATATTTCATCAAATATTAGGTTAGATTTAATATATCTTTATCTATGTGTACAATTCAGCATATATCTTTATCTATGTACAGATATTCTCCAAACACACTATTGTAACCCCACTAAAATGCACACTATATAATTTACACACTGCATCTTGAATAATTTGTATAATTAGTTTACATTTGCATAATCCATATTCAAATGCACATTCTGCATACATTAATTTTCTAGTTTTTACAATGGGTAAATTTATTCAACTTCTGTCTGACAATTACATCAAACACAACAGTTTTATTTATAAGCTTGAAATATGTAGATGCACATACAATATTATTTAGTCAGTCAGTATACTCCTTTCCTCACTCTATAAAATACCACACATAATCTTTAACTCTTTCTAGCTTTCTTTGATCTCTAGCTCATCTAGATGATGGTATCAGTTTTTCATCCTCCTCTGCCTTTATTCTATGTTCTTCTTCCAACTGTTCTGAAATGAGAAAATTCACCATAGGTATTTCTGACAAATTACTAGATTATTGAAAAATCAATTTAACTTGTCAGTTCAGTTCTGGAATTATTTTCTCATATTTCTAATGATGCACCATCATAATCTTCTATCCACACAATCTATCATTTTTGTTACTGGAAAACTCATTTTTCTGTTCACTGATGTCAGTGACTCATTCTGATGACTTTTAAAATGGTTAATGTATTTTCAAATTTCATGGCCATCAGCCAGCTGTATCAATCTTATTGTTTTGACAATACTTTCAATATGACCCGTTTGCAACTTTTTTCTCAGTATGTTGCATATCCATGCTATTTTTCCAACATATTTCATACTTTTCAAATAGTTCTCTCTTTTCTCAATCTTATTAGGTATCAAAACATATGTGTTTGGAATTTCCATTTCATGAACATTTTAGGTGTTTTCTTAGAAACAATACTCAGCATAAAATGTTGGTAAAACATGGTTGCCATTAAAGCTCATTGATATTTTTATAATGAGTTTTATTTAATATTAGCTTCAACTGTTGTGTTGCATTCTCAACTAATACATTGATATGGAGGTGTTACAATATGATGAATTCCCTTGCTAGCTAAAAAGTATTTTAACTGCAGTGAAATGAATTCAAGCTCCATCTCCTGAAACTTTTTTCTAGATACCCATGATGTGAACAGTTCACTTGTGTTTTTATCACTCTGTATAGTTTATTTCAAATGAGTTGATATTTATTGACTCAGTTGAAAATGTTTGAAGAATTGCAGCTTTTTTTTGCCCCAGCTACTTTTGTTGCTGATATTAAGTAAAATATTAGTTATTTTCTTATTCTCAGTTAAGTTTGAATCATCTTCAGTTTGTTATTAGTTTAAAATGATTAGCAAGTGCTAATTTTAGTTCGGTTAAATATATCTGAAGATTAGGAATATTTTTTAAATAATAATTTTCATTTCTCTATCTTTGCATTACATGAATTTTTCACCTCACTAATTGATGATCACTTCCTGTGTTGAATCTATTTAAAATATTACAATCCTAAAATACATAATTTCTATTGATCAAAAAATGAATTAAATCTGTTATACTTCCATTTGAATGCTTCCATGTCCATTTCTAATTAGTCCTTTTCTCAAAAAAAGAATTTGTAATAAAGATTTTTTATTTTTTTGCAAATTCCATAAGCCTGTCTCTTTCTCATTATTCTAGCATTAAAATGTATCACAATTTAATGTTTTGTGTGATCAAAAACATATTGTACATCTATATAAAAATTCTCTATTTCTTCATCACAATGAGAACTTGTTTGTGTTTAGTATCTTCCATTAAGTTAAAAAATTAATCTCGCTACTCTGTGTGATATACCATTAATTTCCACATGATGTTATTCTATTTTATTTATAATGAATCCCTTGTACCTTTATAGTACAATTGTGCACATTTTTCAAATTAATTGTTTCTTCATTTTTTTTTCTAACTTCACAAAATCCCACATCCTAATTAAGATTCAACAGTTCTTCCAATTCATATAATCTTCCTTCATTTGAAAGTAATCTGCAATTATAAATAACAAAATAAAAGATCATCAAATGGAAGTTTGGATTTATAAATGGTTTTTTTTAACATCCTAACCTTTGGCTGCCAACTGCTACCTTGGCTGATTATGTTACAACATTTTGGTAATGAAAACCATAATTTAGTTTTATCTTTCATTATTGTTAATCTCTATTTTAACAAAACACCTTCACACACATTCATCCTATTTTCAAGAAAAAAAGGATGTTTCAGAACTACCTGGTAATAAGACAATTAACATCACATGATCACCATTTCTTATGCTTGCACAGGCAAAACTCTCTAACTCAATGCAAGATGGAGTAATCAATAGATGTCAGAAGGCTTGTGCATAAGATCCCCATCTAGTGCCTACTCATTCAATATCCCCAGACTAGTTTCTGGCTTGCGGCCTTCATCGGTGAGGATCCTTGGATCTGAGAGCACTGCATCTAGATCTTAGGATCTAATGCAAACCTCCAACTGCCATATTTTATCTCTACTTAACTACAAGTCTTAAAATTGAAAACACTATAATATTTTCAATCCAAGCTCATTAGTTTATATAGTCATATAGGTCTAAACTCAGTTCAGTACCTATACATTTTGGTGACTTTGGTTCTTTAATAACCATAGCCACACTATCCTATTAGGCAGGATTGGTTTTACGCCAATAAACATCACATGATCACCATTTCTTATGCTTGCTTATAACTGTTACTAAGACAGGCAAAACTCTCTATACATATTGCCACTCAATTCAAGACAGAGTAATCAATAGATGCCAGAAGGCCTGTGCATAAAATCCCCAAACTCACCAAAATGTATAGGTACTGAACTGAGTTCATACCTATATGACTACATAAGTTAATGAGCTTGGATTGAAAATATTGTTTTCAATTTAAGACTCATATTTTTGTAGTTAAGTTGAGATAAAAGATGGCTGCTGGAGAGTTGCATTAGATCCTAAAATCTAGGTGCGGTGTTCTCAGATCCATGAAGGCCACAAGCCAGAAACTAGTCTGGGGATATTGGATGAGTAGGCACTAGATGGGGATTTTTTGCACAGGCCTTCTGGCATCTATTGATTACTCTGTCTTGCATAGAGTGGCAATATGTATAGAGAACTACCTGGTAACTGAAACAAAAGCTACGATCTTAAACTCAAACATGAACAACCAATAAACTTACCTTTCTGGCCAAAGAGTGTTAGTAAGCAGCTTATCCATGATCATTTATCATATATACAGTCACATAATAATATCTGCAAAAAAAAAAAAAAAGAATAATCATTAGGAATTTGCTCTGTTTAGTTCCTTTAAGTCTTCAAAGAGGACTCTAAGAAATTCCTTTCAAATCATAACAAATTCCTCTATTTGTTTTGGTATTTATTGTTTTATATATTCAATAATGAAGACAATCAGGAAAAGTGAGAATAAAAAATTGGAAACTTTATAGATATGAATTTGAAGTAGAATGAAAAAGATAAACTGGATATATAATACCAGAAATATAAAAGTATTGAAAATAAGCAAATGAAAAAAATATCATTTTTAATGGAAATTATGAAGAGAAATTGCATTGGACATATATTTAGAGATTGAAGAATTATGAAAGATGTGTTGGCACTGCAGACAATATAGAAAAAAGAAAGTTGATTTATCAATCTTGAAATAGAGTTATTTGAAAAATCATGAAACAGAAAAACTTTAAGAATCTTGTATAGTTTTGTTATTTTATTAATAAATATTCAGGATTACCAGATATATCTAAAATGCTTAATCACAATATTTAAATCTCCATCCTCAGACTATCATTAAGGACTAGAATTCAAGTTGGAAAGAATGATAAAACTAGCCTAAGGATGGGAATTTAAATAATAAGGATAGGGATTCTATATGTATTTGGCAATCATTGATTACTCAAGCTTATATTAAATGGTACTAAAATAGAGAACCTTTTTTGTATTTTCATACAGTATTAACCTGGTACTTTGGTGATTTCTTAATATTAATACTTTTACCCAGGGAACAAGATGTCTATAATTATTGAAGAACTCGGTCTATTAAAATATATAATTATGAATTGTTTTCAGATCTATATAATTGCTCAAAAACATTGTTTTGGATTCCAAATCTTAGGCTGATTTGAATTTTAAGTTTTTAGATAAATAAAATGGAATTAAAGATAGTTACAGGGTGAACATCTGCATTTCTTTCAATTATGAATCACAGGTTTCATTGATAAAGGCAAAAATCACAAACCAATTAGAACAGGAATTTAAATACTCAGAATAAGAGTTTTATATATATCTATTAATCACAATTACCCAAGCTTATACTAGATGGCACTTGAGTGAAGAGTTGCTCTTGTATTATCATATGGTTTTAAACTGATATTTTGATGTTAATGTTAAATATACATATATAATAATGCATACTACCTAATATTAGTATTTTTCATTAAAATCAACACTTGTATCAATCACAAACCATTTACTTTGTAAAATACCAATTGCATTTATAGATATATCTCCTCAGCAGACACATAAACAAATTTTTATATAAATCAAAATATCAATGTATATATATCCATTAATAATAATAATAATCAAAAGATTTATTGCATATAAGTTTACAGATCACTGAAAGTGACAAACTAAACAGTAACTGATGGACCTTGAAATTCAGTCTGCCATTCTACTATTATATCAAATCATGCAAGGAAGCCATGCAAGCTATATCGATAATATAAAGCTCATTGAGTTGATTCTAAATATATGTAAATAAATAAATAAAATTTTTAAGACTGTTTAGATTTAAAAGGTCTATGATTATTTTTAATTTATTAATATATTGTGTTTTTATTAACAATTAGGATATTTATATTTTCTAAATACACATAAAAATTTCAGATTAAATTTATGATTTGTAATAATTGTTCACAGATCTGCAAACTAGTTAGGTTTGCGGTGACAAAATAATTTATTTCAGAAGGCAATTTGTAGTTTATAAATTAAATGACTGCTAAAAATTTTATTTTGATTTTAATTTAAAGACATCAAGTTGCTTATATTATTACTGTAATATCTATGTAAATGTTTCAAACATTTATTTAGAAAAGATACTATAGTTTTAAAAATTATTTCATCATTTGCTTCGCATGCTTTTGACAATTCGTGACATATTTATAGCATTTAGACTTCTCTGGTTGAATCAGTCTAATATTTAAATATATTGTACCTTATGCAAATTTATTAAATGTCCCATTTTCTAGATAATGAGACATATGACTAGATTTTTTGCAATAGTCCAGGTCTCTTAACCTTATGTTTTTTATCTTCTCTTTCCACATAAACTATTTTAACAATTTTCATGTAAAATTCATAGTCAAATTCACATTTGTGTGTTCCAAAAATATCAATATATATTTGTTGTTTTTTTAATCCTGTTATATAAACATCCAAGTTGAGCTACCCTAGTAGATATATTCACTCATGATTCCCATGATATACAACCTTGCATAAGGAGTTGCTGCATTCAATTTTATAAACTACCTGTTGAGTCAGCTCTAAAGGCAATTTATTCTTAGCATTATTTAATAACTTATTCAAAGAAGGAGAGATTCTTAAACTCATGTTGCAAGTGTCATTATATATATTTTTTCATCTTTGAAATAATTTTGGGATGAATGGTATAAACTAATAAAAAAAAATTATACACCTTCATGTTTGAAAAAGCTGCTAGAAAGTTAATTATAACTTTTCAGATGGAATTAAAAAATGAGATTTGCTGCATTCTCAGCAATAAGAATGAGGCTGGAAATTTTATTACAGACAATAAAATTCAAACAATTTATGAAAGTACAAATGTAAAAAATCAAAGGAGTAAATAAGGTTTCATTTTATATAAAAAATATAATAAAATAATAACGATAGAATACATGATAGTCATTCTTTCCTAGCACTTAATACAAAAAAAAAAAAAAACATTAAAGAGATTAAAAACTGTAAATTTAGCAGAACCTGAGAATAGTAAGTCATTACATTCAATAAATAAAACATATTAAAATTATAGTTTTTTTTAAAAATCTCTTTATATAAAAGCAAAAGTTTTATAATTTAATTAGTGAAAAATAGGATGAAAAATTTCAAACATTTGTAACAATTTCTTTCGGACTAAAAATGATTTAAAAGTTAAGGGAAGTGAGTTTGTATTTATATGAGGATGATGATTAATCTCTACATAAAAGTTTTTCTTTTTACTAATAAATGCTTAATTTTATTTTAAAAATTGAATTGTTTGATTTTGTAATATACATTCATAATTTTAAGAGAAATCTACAAGAAAAAAAAATCAAAACATTTTTTAATTTTTGTAATACCATGATTGTTAATCATATAATCTATATTTAAATAAAAATAGCTAGGTTATCAATTTATTGTGGTTCATCTTTAGCAAGTACCAGTTTGACAAATTTACGTTAATATCCGAGTTTCTCTCCTCTAATAATTATCAACTTTTCTTTATAAAGATATTTAAAATAAACTATACATAAACAATTAAACTATTGCATTTATATTATATATATATTGCTAAAAGAAGGTTGCCTTGACAATAGATTGAAATTGTTATTGATATTGGGATTACCTATGTGTTGGCTGATTTCTATGAAAATATATATGTAAAAGTTTGTAAACTGAAACAACACTGCAAGATAAATAAAATCCACATAAGATTAGTGTTTGGCCACCTACTTATCATTTAAGCACTAATTATAAATACATTCCATACAATAAATCTAAAAACAGAAATTTTATATAATCAAGTCACAAATGTAAACTCCATTTCATGAGTGAAAAGTACTTAGTTCATATGAACATAGTTTACATTGTATTTCAAATATATTATACAAGATAAAAACAATTACAATAGCTATTTTATTAATTTTATATTAAAATATTTATTATAGATTGATAAAATAAATGATTTTCTGTACTATAACATTTATAACAAAGTTTTATTCATTGTTCTCAATAGTGCTAAATTTCAAATTAATGTTAAAAAAATTAATGAATAAAGTAGTTATTATCAATCTTCTACTATGCACCATTTAAGTAGCAAATAACATAATTCAAAAATATAATGAATATAAACTTCTTTTGATTAGAGTTTATCAGATTTTTAATTTAAAAAATAGATTTTAGAAACTAAAATTGATGAGTAAAAATTAATTATTTATTTAATTAAAAATGATAACATTTTGACTTAGTAAAACTATTTTTAATAAATCAGGTAAAGATTTGAGATGGAAATTCACAAATATATTCTAGCAGGCAGACTAATCAATGACATCAACATGTGCACCCCACCAGGCAAGACTGATTTAGTCCTGAATACTAACCATACTACACAGTAAATAATGTTGCCATGACAGCTTCATTCATTTGAGTTTGATCAGAAGCAGTAGTAGAAAGTTTATGTTATTGCTTAATAAAAATATTTCATTTGATTTTTAGACCAAAATGAATATTGCAAATAAGTCAGAGATTTGAGATAATTTCATAAAGGTTGGGAAAGACAAGGCATACTGCAATCACTATAATAAGCTTGCTACAAAGGATTATCTACATGCAATCTCCATATTTATCTGAAAACAGTTCATAAAATAATAATCAACAAGAAAACAGAAATGATCAACAAGCAAAAAACATTTGAATCCTCCTCCTGCCCACAAAAACAATCTATTATTCTTAATTTTGTGAAAAGCAGTTTAAAAGAAATTAAAGCAAACCTTGCTGCAGTGGATGGATTGTCCATTAATAACTTTACACAAGCTCGTTCATAAGAGATTCTTTGCTGTTACCAAAAAACTCATACATGTGTTTTATGACAATGTCAAATGTGAAACTATAAATGAATTGAATTGCTTTAAAAAGAATGGGGAAAAATTTTTCTATAATTTTAATGAGTGGATTAGCAAAAAAAAATTATATTTGAATATTGACTTAAATCACTTTGTGGAAAATTTTAATTTGAGCTTAGTCCCAATAGCTAGTTGATCGAATGCCAAAAAACATTGGAATTAATTTCCAAGTGATTACAAATATTCAAGTTAGATATAGTAACCAACATAATCGCAGCGAAAATGATAGTGCCATTTTTATAAAAATTTGGTCAATTATCATCAATAATTCAAGTCATACAATTGGTAGTTGCTGAAACCAGTATACGTTACAAGAGAGGAATTGAAAGATGACATGTTATGAAAATGACTATAGTAAGGATTTTAAAAATTCTTTTGATCTAAATAACAATTGTGGATTCCCTATATTGTTTGACAATTACAAACAATCAATTTTTCAAATAAAAATTTTCAAATTTTTTAGAAAATCCATAAAACATAGGATCCTTTAGAATTCTGTAAAAAGAAGGAAAGATATTAAGTCTGATTCTTGACTGCTAAAGAAGATAAAATAGAGACCATGATTGAATTACTTATAACATTTAGAAAATGTGTTGTTTTAAGTTTGAATGTTATGGGTGCTTCTCATATGTGGAATGAAGCTTAACATCTTAAAATCATGGAATTTCTTAAAGTGTTGAGACCAGAATGGCCAATTTCTGTTAAATGAAATAAAAAAATTTAAGTTTGAAATTAGTTCCAAATTATTTAATGTTTTAGAAATATCAATTCAAGAAAGAAGGCAAGTTGGATTGATAACCTTTAACTACATTTGCAAAATTTCCAAAACATTTCAAAAAAATCTAATGTATTTCCATTAATTTCAAAACTCTATATCAGAAATGGGGAACCTATGGCCCATAGGCCAAATCCAGCCCCCGGCCATTTTTCATATGTATATAAAATGGACATGCATAAAACTTCTATTTAAATATGTACACAATGTATTGCAAATTTTAAATTAAGAGTTAAATAAAATAAAATATTTATTCTCAACTAGATCTTTTTCTCTCCCCAACCATTATAATAATTCTAATTCATTATATCAGAGGTGTAAAATTCCAACAAATTATCTATATTGTGGATGGGCTGCTCACCAATACGCATTTGCTAGTATGGTGAGTTTATTGGCTTTTTACCTCGGAGTTTAAGATCAAGAAATACCATGGTTTTTCTTCTCAGTTGCCTGATAAGGCAGAATGAATATATGTGTAAATGATAAATATTTTTCCAATAGATATATACAATCATGACAGACAAAAATAAATCATGGCCCTTATTCCCAGGAGGCTGTAAAGTCACCAACCAAGGTAGCGGTTGGTGGCCGAAGGCGGAGGGTGCTAAGAATCCCGATTGTGGACCCAGGCTGCATTTGATGACTTTTTATTTAGGTACTTACAATTGCAAATCACTTTCAAGTTAAGGAAGATTGCAAGAATTAGAACTGTCTTATATTAAATGGGACATTATTGGACTTTGTGAAGTTAGAAGAAAAGGTACAATTGATTTAAAAAGTGGACATATACTCTATTATAAAGGTACAAATATTAGAAGTGGAGTAGGATTCATTATAAATAAAAAGTGGAAGAACAACATTGTGGAGATTGATGGTGTATCGGACAGTGGAAAGATTAGTTATACAACTTAATAGCACATACCAAATGCAGATAATTCAGGTTTATGCCCAACAAGTTCTCATAGTGATGAAGTAGTAGATTTTTATATGGATGTACAAAAGGCTTTTGATCAGAGTAAACAACATTTTAAAATTGTTATGAGAGACTTTAATGCTAGAATTGGAAAACAAATGAAAAATGAAAGTGCTGTAGGTAATTTTGGTTATGGTAATACAAATGAGAGAGGACATAGACTTGTGCAGTTTGCAAAAAAATAAAAACTTTATATTATGAATTTTTTTTTTGAGAAAAATGTTAAAAGGAAATGGACATGGAAGCATCCAAATAAAGACACAACATAATTGGATTATATTTTGACTAACAGAAAATACATATTTCAAGATTGTAATGTTCTTAATAAATTTAACACAGGAAGTGATCATCGAAACTAGAGACAAAAATTATTAAGAAAAACAATATTTACAGTTGATTGATATTCCTAATCTTCAGAAACATTCTAATGAATTTAAATTAGAACTTACAAATCGGTTTAGAGTATTAGTAGATTTTGAACATGATTCAGATTGGAATGAAATTAATATGAAAATAACTGATACACTTATAAAAACTGGAACAAGAATAGCTGGTAGGAAAAAAGCAGCAACTGACCAATAAAATTTCTAATGAGACTAGAGAATTTATGAAGAAAAAAAGGAATATGAAGATATACAAAAATGGTGCATTAAAAAGGATTGAATATCTCTAATTTTGTAAAATGGTGCGGAAAAGGGTTGAAAATGATATAAGAAAATATAACTGTGAACTAGCAAGGAAAGCTGTAGAAGAGAATAAAAGTATCAAAAGTGTAAAATAACATTTTGGTATTGGTAGGAAATTTATATCTGCAATAAGAAAAAAAGTTCAATTATTACTAAAAAGAGACTAGACATCATGAAATGGGTAGAAGACTTCTATCAAGAATTATATAGTAATAAAGAATAAGTACCGCCTATATCTTCCAAATTGCCCAGAATTTTAAATGAAGAAATGAGACATGCAATTAAATTTATGAAGAAAGGAAAGGCTCCAGGTAATGATGGAATTATAATTGATATATTAAAAGAAGCAGGTGAAGAAATAGAATTTTTTTTAGTAAAGTTATATACCAAATGTCTAAATGATAAAGATGTACCAGATGATTGGAAGAATGCAGTATTAACATTAATATTTAAAAAAGGTGATAAAGAAGATATTAGAAATTATAGACCTATCAGCCTTTTATCAGTTTTATACAAATTTTTTACTCATCTACAGAGAACATTGGATTTCCATAAACCAAGAGAACAAGCTGGATTTTAGTGGTTTTAGTACAGTAGATCATATCCAGGTATTGAGAGAAGTTATAGAAAGGACAAATGAATATGAGTTGCCATTATGCTTTGGATTTGTAGATTATGAAAAGGCATTTGATGATATATTTCTTCAGTGATTAAAGCATTGGATCATCAAGGTATAGATCCAGAATATTGTCATATTTTAAAGAATATTTAAAAAAATGCAACAGCAACAATTAGATTACATAATGATATTGGGAAAGTCAACATTGAGAAGGGTGTAAGACAGGGTGACTCCATATCTCCAAAACATTTTACAGCAGTGCTGCAAGAAGTATTTTGTGGATTAAAATGGGAAGCTAAAGGAGTGAAAGCAAATGGAGATTATTTAAGTCATTTAGATTTTGCAGATGATGTAGTTGTTTTTGCAAATAATGCTTTAGAGCTGTAGGAAATGTTAAAGGAGTTATCAGATGAAAGTAAGAAAGTAGGACTAAAGATAAATGTTAAAAAGACTAAAGTAATGTTTAATGGATTTTCTCAAAATATTAAAATAAAGATTGATTATAATGAGTTAGAAGAAATTAACAGCCATAAATACCTTGGTCAGACTTTTAATACAGATGGAAACAAAATGGATGAAATTAATCATACAATTAAACTTAGTTGGAGTGCTTTTGGTAGAAATAACTTGGTACTAAAAGAAAATATGCCTATATGTTTGAAAAATTTAAGACTGAAGTGGAGTTGGACTGGACATATTCCTAGAAGAGAGTATAATAGATGGACAATTGAAATCTTAAACTGGATTCCAAGAGATAGTAAAAGACCCAGAAAGAGACCACATGTGAGATGGATGGGTGAAATAAGAAAGTGTGCACGGGTGATATAGAGAAGAAAAGCTAAAGATCGGAGATGAATTGAACTTGGAGAGACCTTCATCCTGCAGTGGATTGATAATGGTTTATGATGGTGATCTGACTACAGATTTAATCTAAGACACTGAAAACATTTTGTTTATTTTGGTAGTGACTTTCATAGAACATATAACTAGCAAAAGTAAAACTCGAATTTTATATTTTATTATTATTTTGCATTCAATTTTTTTTATTAGGATGGCTACATGGAGTAAGATAAGAAAAATTTGACACAAAAGACTATACATAATGTATGGAAACCACTAAACAACTTTGCTTTTAGGAAAAAGTGAAATTAGGAGGAATCTCATAAATAAGTATATGAAATTTCTACTGATTGTTGTCTTTGGCAGGATGGTTCAGTTGGTAAGAGCGTTACCTTAAAATTCAATACTCAAGAATCTAAGGGTCCAAGTTCGAATCACTTGCTAGTACTGTCATTGGTCAGACCAGAGGGGAGAATAATACTTCTCAAAACATTGTGCATTTATTAACCTGTTTAATATGCTATTACTAACAGTTGAATGTATTTGGAATATTTAAATAAAGTTAAATTTTTCTAAAGATATTCGATACTCATATTAGATGATGGAAATAGTCCAATACAAAAATACAACAAATTGTACAGATTTTAATTTATTTTTCTATAAAGTATATTTTATTTTGTAGGTTCATAAAAAAATTGACAAATTTTTAAGTAAATTTTTTTGGAAATACTGGAATTAGAAACTCTTTTTTTCAAGACTGGTTTTTGCATACATCTTACTTTTAATATTACATAAAAGAGTATAAAAATTATTTATGCTTTAAAATCCTGATTGGAAAGGCATTAATATTAGTAAAATTTACAACTAAGTCACATTGTAGGAAATTACTAAGAAATTCCAAAATAAAAAGTTATAATGTTTTTTTAGTTAATTAAAAGTAACAGGAGTAGAATGAGAAGACCAGATTTCAACATAAATGATTTTATGTAAATCATCAATTTACATATGACATTGTTATGAATTGTAGCTGTGAATTTGTGGCAAATACAGAAATATATTTCTGTAAAAGTACAAAAAAAAAAATGTTTGGTAGATTTCTATTTCTTATGTATATTATAATGCTGGGAATTGAAGGCATAGATAAGTAAAACAAATGGAATCAAAAGAAAGGGGAAAATAGCTTTAGGCAAATAGATTTATACAGTACTTTAAAGGTTACATGTTGTTAATAAATTTAATTTACTTGCAGTAACTTATGTTTATAAATAGGTAGTTTGAATTCAAAAATGAAAGAAAAACTGCAAGACTAAGGAATAATAAAAATAAACAAAAGAAATAAAAAAATTTGTCTCATTTTAGCATAAGTGATATTGTAAAAACTGCATGTTATTGTTATTTTGAGAATAGAATTAGGAACCCAAAGCACTTGACCAAAACTGATAATTGTTTAATCTCTTAACAATAATTTATTCTAACAACTCTTTTAAAAGCTTAAAAAAAAATCGGATAGCTTTATTGCTTGGAATTCATAAAATATTTGAGCAAACTGCACAAAATTAAAAAATAACCAAATGATTAATGCTCGAGAAGTTCAAGTATTGAAAGTGACAAATCTGGACTGGGATTTATGAATCTAGAATTCCAGAATCTGCATGGTTTTAATATAGTGGTAAAGTGACAGACTCTGGAACTCAAGATTGATATTATGGTCAACTCTGATGCTCAAACTTCTTATGAGATCAATATGATTCTCGAATGGATACCATAAGATATTCTTAAAAGATTTAAGATGTATCATGTGTTCATTAAAACATTGTGAAAAAAAAAAAAAATTAACAACTGAGACTGATATACTGTAGACAGAACAAGCTTACATTACATATAAATATAATTTTATTAATTTCGAAACAAAAGAAAGTAATTTAACACTAAGAATTAGCAGTTTTTAAATGTGAATTGTATAATTCTCTTATGTAAACTAACATTTTGTTAATACCAATTCTATATTTTGCAGATATAGGAATAACTGGAAGTTTAACAATATTTTGAAATTTTTTTAAATTTGATTGTGCTTCCGTCAAATCAATTTTATTCCCAATAATCGCGCAAGGTCTTTCAATTAATTTCTTGTCGTACATGCCTAGTTCATGCTTCAATGCAGTCAACTGATTCCATGGTTCACTTTCGCTTAAATCAATGACATAAATCAAACAAACACATCTTTCGACATGACGCAAAAATGAAAGACCAAGGCCTTCATTTTTGTGAGCACCACGAATTAATCCCGGTAGATCTGCAATACTTAATTGTACATAATCATCATAATGGATTATTCCCACATGGGGATTGAGTGTGGTAAATGGATATGATGCAATTTTTGGTTTGGCACGTGAAATAGCTCTCAGTAAACTA
Organism: Epiperipatus broadwayi; assembly: GCA_028023455.1. Classification (NCBI taxonomy): domain Eukaryota; kingdom Metazoa; phylum Onychophora; class Udeonychophora; order Euonychophora; family Peripatidae; genus Epiperipatus; species Epiperipatus broadwayi. Next base: position 12,491,975 of record JAQFVV010006206.1, read on the forward strand.
GATTTTCCAGCATTTGGGAAACCTATAAATCCCGCATGTGCCATCATTTTAAGTTCAAGAAAGTAGACATTTTTTTCACCATTAGCACCGACTTCGGCAATGATAGGAGCACGATTACTATTGGATACAAAATAATGATTACCCCGGCCACCAGCTCCACCTCTCGCAGCAATAAAAACAGCATTTTCTTTATACAAATCACAGAGTAAATCATTTTTTTCATTTCTCACTAATGTACCTACAGGCAGTTCAATTATTTTATGTTCAGCATTTTTACCACAGCAATCTTTATTAGATCCTTTCCTCCCAAATTCACCTAGATATTCTGCCCCTACATGGTCTAGTGATTTAATATTTGAGTTAGCCTGAAAAATAATATGTCCACCATTACCACCATCGCCTCCATCAGGTCCAGCCCATTCATTGGCCCAAAGTTGAAGAAAACTAATACATCCGTCACCTCCCTTACCAGCTTGAACTTTAACTTTTACCCAATCTACAAAATAAGTTTCAGTATCTCCTTCGGCACGAGATTTTTTCCTAAGCAGCGGTACAGACGAACAATATCGAGCACAATAATCGTGGTTTTGAATAAAAATAAAACGTACAATTTTAGTAATTGTATTTACTCTTTTTTTAAGAAAACAGCCGAGCATTTTTAACGCTGAAGTAAATTTTTTTGGACTTAATAAAGTTAACTTAAACAAGTCTCGAATTTATAGACACATTTCTTTCACGTAAGAAAATATGATTTTCATATAAACTATAACTTTAACAAATATCTTCAGACGAAATTATTTTATGAATGAGAACATGCGCAATTTCTTTAAGAATTGTACCAAAATTTTTTATCTCCGGAAAAATTTTCGCAAAAAAAAAAAAACTAACAAATTTGCAGTTTCTAATTCTGCGTTCTTTTTTTATTAAACACACACTATATGTTATAAGGTTTTTATATAAGAATCGGGTACTTTGATATTAGACCTGCTGTGAAAAAAGTCGACGGTACAAACAAATATACATTTAACTAATAGTAACGTTTGCATTTTTATTATACACTAGCCGTACCCGGCCATGCGTTGCTGTGGCTTAGTCTGGTTAAATGGAAAAGAAAGAAAAGAGGTAAAGCGTTGGTGGCCTAGTGGTTAGCATAGCTGCCTTCCAAACAGTTGACCCAGGTTCACTTCCGGTCAACCAATTTGACATATGGAAAAAAGAAAAGAGAAAGCGCACGTTTCTAATATGTTTAATTTCTCAATGCTTGTGGATATACAATATTTTTTGTTGTTCTATTGTCTGTGTAGATGTAGAGATTGTCTGGTTTGCCGACTCTAGAACATGCTTCATATAATTGTCCATGTGAGAAGCAATCCGTGTCTAGATCTAAATCGCACAATTCTAAAGATTGGCCCTGAGCTTTGTTGATGGTGATTGCAAACGCCAATCGAATTGGGAATTGCAATCTCTTACACGAAATAATTAAATCAAAATGAAAATAAATAGAAATCTATGAAAATTCAATTTAACAATTCAATCGGAAGCATTGAAATGGAATCGTAATATATTTAGTATAGCGTGTGTTGCTTTTACGTCCAACAGATAGTGCTGTTGTGTTTTTTTTTAAGGCATGTTTTTACCTGACATAGGTATATAATAGTAGGTATATAAAAGCACGCGCGTATTCGAATGCAACGTTGTGTCAAAATTTCAAAGCAATCGGTGAAGAACTTTTGGAGATTTTGAACAAACGAACATTTTTATTTACATAGATTATTTGCATTAGCAAGTTTTATTTTTTTTGTGTAAATTATGTTTGTGTTTTTGAATCTCAATCATATCTCCAAATAAAACTAGCAGATATACAATGAGAAGGGTTGATTTAAATTTTTTATTTTTGCAGATTGTTGCGAAGTAATAGAATTTGAGACAAAGAGAGCGCTGTTATTTTTAAAAAAAAAATAAACAAATTTAGAAAATTGTAAGCATTTGAGTTGTACTGTATCTCGAAACTGTCATTTATGAAACGATAATTTAGTCTATTGCATATAATGCTAGTAATCTGTTATGTTTGTAATCGAATTAAAATAATGTTTATAATCGAGTTTAAATAATATATTGTAATCGAGTTTTATATTTTTCTTAGTTTAAGAAAATATATATAAAGTTTGTGCCTTGATATTTTTTTGGTAGAAAACATTTGTATTCAATGGATAATTAAAGAACTAGATTTCTTAAAAGATTTAATTAATGTGATGTACTTGATTTAATGTTACTTACGAGAAATAATCAAACACATCCAATTCAAGTAACTATTACTCTCTTGCATGAAATTAAGATATCTCACTTAACAGATACAAGATTTTATTAGTATAAAAATTAACAAGCATTTATAAACAGGAATATAAGTAGTTTACTAGCGCCTGTAAGGCTTACAAAAATAATAATAATAAGATGGGTATAGTCTGTATAATTACCCTAGGTCGGTCTTTATTACCTTCAGACCCAAATATCTGGTTCTCCTCCCATCGTTGGTCCTGTTCCGAAATTCACGCTACACATAAGTCTCTCAGAAAAACAGGACTGACGCTGACTTGACTTTTTTCCCGCTAGATTGTATCTCTTTTTAGTTCTATTGTTTATTCCTTAACAATTTTATTCGCAAAAGTATTCTGGGATTATTTCTGAACTAATTAATTAAATAGTTCTTTACATTTTTAATCCTTCATTTAATTAATTATTTATTCGGATCTTCCATCTTATTTTACACCTTGCTTTTTATAAAATATATATATGAAAAACCATTTGTAATTTCTAATTTTTGTTTTTATTAAATCAACCCGTTTACTTTCACATGTAATTATTTAACACTTTTAACTTCTGGAGTACACACAGTTTCACACGTATTTTTCTTAATATTAATCATACTACAACATAACAGTTAAGCTGATTATAAAAAAATAATTGTTTCCTGATTCAGAAATAGAAACTACCATTAGGTAATAATTAATTAGACTGTAATCAGTCTCTAAATGTCCTTGGTATGCAAAAAGTAATTAAAGGATTCTTAACGTTGAGATCTGAATAGATAAAAGGCGCAGCTAGAGATGAAATATATTTAGACACTGTTGTGTATTCGAATGCACGCATGATGAATTATTGTTGGCGAAAATTATTGATGCACTCCAACACAATATATATTTCACTTATGGTTCAATTCCCAGGATGCACGTAACAACTTGCTGCTTTCTGGACAGTTTCTTTTGGTCGCAGTTCTCAAAATATTTTGGCTTGTCTCCTCAAACTAACGGAGTTCTTTTGCTTCATTCAGCTGTTGCTCACAATTGCACTGGTTCCACACAAAAATGCTACGCCGTCCTTAAAGCTTCTTTCAGTCACTATTAATTAAAATCTCTCACCAACAGTTCACTTAGTAAGTTTACCGAATGAGAACTATATTCACGCAGTTTGGTCTTCGGCAAACCCAAGTTCGTGCTTGATGGTTATCAGTCCTGTTTTGATCTTGGTGTTTTTATTTAGTCACTTCCACTTCCATTGTATCAAGAAATATTTGTAATTAGTAAATATTTCTTGGCATTTACTAAACACAATTTTCTTATAATACATAAATATTTTCTATTTCTATTGTTAAATCACACGCAAAATTAATCATTAATTAAACCTTTTTATTTTCTATTTGATTTAATTATACAAGGTTCGCTTTTCTTAAATTACTTTACCCAAACATTCATTAATTTTACTCTTATCAATTAGTGATCTAAAAAATATATATATATTCTTCTAATATATTTTCCTTAATTTTTCTGGAGTACAAAAGACTTATAATTTATAATTACTGAATTGCAATGTTTACAAACACACCACCTCCCCTTACTCCAGAAAAAAAACTCTTGTTCAGGTTAATAAATATAACCTTGATAATTATTTAGACTCTTTCTTTTCTCTCACCTGTTTGTGTGCTTTTTTCTCCTACTTGGAGAAACTCTGGGTTTTCCTTTATTCTTTGATTTGTGTATCTGGCAGTTCATTATTTAAAGTTTGCCCTTCTTCTAAAAGGTCTTTAAAGATATCCATTTTATTTTTTCTATCGGCCAGCTTTTCTTGTAGCTTCATTTCATACTGATGCCAAAACGTTACCTGTTCTGATAATTCTTTTACTTTTTCATTCCACTCTTCTGCTTCTTTAAGCAGTTGATTCTTGTAATTTCAGCTCTAATTCATTACATAATTCACAATTTCTGGATTCTAACTCCTCTGATTTCTTTTCTAATGACTTCACGATTGATTCAAACTCTTCCACTTTGGACTGCAATGATGCATTCATTTTATTTTTTTCTTTCACGTTACAGGTCAATTTGTTCAAAATATGTTTTTGGCATTGTAGCTGGATCTGAAAATTATTCACCATTTTTTTTAAATCTTTATTTTCGGTTTGCAATTTAGTAATATCTATTTGACATGATCTAAAATTATTGTTTTCACATCTCATCTTTGGGGGGAGGGGGTCATCCTTGTGAATTGGTCCTATCTCTCACACTAATGCTTATCCCTATATGCTTGAACCAATCATGTCCTATTAATGGACCGACATTTTTCTGTATTACATATATTGGTAAGCTCATTGTTTTATAACAGTATTTTATTGGTACTACGTCAGAGCCTATTATTTCTACTATGTTGCTGCTTACTACAGACCTGATTGATGTTTTACACATTTCAGTATCTGCTCAGTCTCCTCTAATATGTTTCCACAGTTTCTCTGAGATTATTGATATTCCTGACCCATTGTCAATTTCCATGTCTATTTTTTTGTTAATAAGTTGTAGTAGCTGCAATGTAAATTTGCTCTACCCCTTCGTTGATGCATAGTTAATATTATAAATGTTATCATTTGTGACAAGGTTAGTTTGTCTTTCTTGACTATCACTTTTGGTGATTCTCTACACATTCTTTCTAGATGGCCTTTCTGCTTGCAGATATGGCATCATTCATTTTAAATGTATAGTCTTTTTATATGCCCAGGTTTTTCACAGCAAAAACACTTAATAATTATTTTTTAAAAATCTTTGTTAGCAAAGAAACTTTTTAATTTCTGTTTCATGCTCCACCATAAACTGTTGCTTTGCTGTAATTTTTGTTACTAAATAATGCTACCTGTTCCATGATGAGTTACTGAGCCCCTCCCTTTTTAATAGCTTCTTCAAAATTTAATTCTGCATCAGCGAGCAATTTTTGTTGGAGTCTGTCCTCCAATATGCTCCAGATTAATTGGTCTTACAGAATTTCATCTACATAATTGCCATATTCACACTTTTTAGTCAATTCTTTTAATGTGATTCCATATTGTTTTATCGATTCACACTGCCTCTTGTTTCTTAATGTCAATCTGGCAATGTGTCTTGACAGTCTGGGGTTAATGTTCACTCAGTTTGTTAATTATTTATTCATATACTATTCTGTCTGCTATAGGTATGTCAAAATATTTATTTATAATGTCAATGACTTTTAGTCCTGACATGCACATTAAAGTGAGTATCTTTCTTTTATCTTTAATTCTGTTTCATGTCAAATTCCATTATTATCGATTGACCTAGTAACATTTTTACTGTCCATAATCTTGTTAGCTTTTAAAAACTTATTCACTATTCATAGTTTTGAGATGGTGACTGCACCAACTTGATGTGTATTTGAATGCAGGCACTCAGTATAACAACAAATAAATCAATGAATGAAATTTAGATAAGCAGTGAATAATAATTATTATTATTAGTGAAAGTTATTGATTCACTCCAACACAGTATATATATATATATTTCACATATGGTTCAATTCCCACAATGCATGTAACAACTTGCTGTTTTCCAGACATTTTCCTTTGGCCCCAATTTCCAAAATGCTTTGGTTCATCTCCTCAAACTATCCGAGTTCTTTGGCTTTGTTCAGCTGCTGCTCATAACTATGCTGACTCCACACAAGAGCGCTTCCCCATTTTTAAAGCTTCTTTTAGCCATTCATTAAAATCTCCCACCAACATTTCACTTAGTAACTCTATTGGAATGAGAACTATGTGCTTTGCTGCACATGGTAATTATTCATGCAGTACACATGTGAATTATTTTATTATATCTATATAGATGTCTGATGTTGAAGCTGGTGAATCAACTGTTTTTCCTTCATTAAATATTGGAGTTAATTGAGCATTATTGATATATTTAAATGTAAATAGCAATATACATTCACAGAGAGACCCAAAGATAACTAGAATTTTGTAGTAACTCTGGCAATCCCAGGTTCATGCTTGATTGTTATAAGTACTCTTTTCCTCATGGTGTTTTTAATTAGTCAGTTCCATTTCTATTATATCAAGAAATATTTGTAATTAGCAAATATTTCTTGGCATTTACCAAACATAATTTTCTTATCACATATGTAAATATTTTCTATTGTAAATCCCATGCAAAATTAATCATTAATTAAACCTTTCTACTTTCTATTTGATTTAATTATATAACGTTCACTTTTCTTAAATTACTTTACCCAAATGTTTATTAATTTTACTCTTATCATTTAGTGATTTAAAAAAAAATATTCCTCTAATATATTTTCCTTATTTTTTCTGAAGTACAAAAGTCTTATAATTACTGAATTGCAATCTACATATTTTTACAAACACATCAGGCACACACACTCATACCAAGAAAGATGCTATAGGACAGAAAGAAGGAAGCAGGAATTGCCAGCCTGAAGTTTCAGATGTGTAAGAATAGGGAATCTTACTCAGTGAATATCCAGTTCTAAAGGTGAAAAATGGACCAAGAGATTTTTTCAGGCAATATCAGCATTATTTTTTGCTAAGCCTTAGGACTACGTGTATGTAAGTACTTTTACGAGTATTTTTACTTTACTTGCATTCATTGTTAATTTGCTAGTTTTAATATAAATGTTAGATTATATTCAGTTTAAATATATTTGTGTAGCTATTTTATTTCTATTTGTCTGGTCACCTTTACAACTACTGCAGTACTCTTATTGTCAGTACATAGCAGAAAATTGGCACAATCAGACAGCCTAAGGGGGAGTTAGTTGGAAAGAATCTAGGCTAAATCAGAAAAAAATTATATACTTAGAATTAGAGTAAAAAAATGATTTCTGAGGCCACAAGTGAAAATCAATTAATTTAATATTAATAGTGCATTTGATAGGGCGAATATATTTAAGGAGGATATGAAAACTTTTTTTATATATGTCTAGTGACCCAATTAAAGTTGCCAGTGTTTTACTATACGTTTTTCTACATATAACACCAGTGGATAAGAGATAAATAGTTAAATTGTCAATAGTTTTTTCTTTACATTTTTATGTATCTAAACTTTTCATAACATGTTCCTCTTAAAATGAAATCATTTATACATTGCATGTAGTTTGTAAATAAAATTAACTTCACAGAAATACTTAATGCATTTTTTTATAATTCTATTTATATAATTTTTTTTTTCTCTTTTTGCACATACATAAATGCCATTTAATAGATTCACTCTATTTTAATCCTTTCAACTGTTTTATAAATTTGTTCAAAGACTTAATATACGAAGCATTCTTTTAAATATAATATATATAAAAGGATTGCTTTTTTCAATCTGAATGATTTAGAATCTCAGCATAGGGTGATATATTACACACATATACATATATGTTAGGCATGTTGTAATAACTAGTTATAAAATAACTAAAGCCAAATTATCAAGTAAAATATAAAAATAATAATAAGATTAAATAAATGGATTTTATTGATATACAATGAAAGAATTTATGGCATAGATTTAAATAAAAAAAAATGCTTTCCAATATGCAGTTTCATCTTGATATGTAAATAAATAATTTCAATTTTTGTTATATATATATATATAAATGCTGTATTATTTAATATTTATATTGAAATAGAATAAGCTGGCATAAAATAATTATCTATATGGTAATGGTATGGATGATAGGAGGAAATATAGACTGATGGGAAAACAACATCATCATCATAAAAATAAATAATCATCAACAATTAACACTGAATTAACAAACATTACAAATAAAAGGAGCATGGAATAAATATAATGAACATGAGATCATTAGCATGAATAAGATCATAAGCAGTCATACTAATAATGTTATAAACTACAAATTACCCAACATTACACAAATAATCAAATCAACAGTCAATCACTTGTGACTTTATTTAAAAGAATTAAACTATAAACAGGCTAATTATTCAACTACTAAGCTTAGGGCATGGTATACAAACAATTATTTAAAGGTAGTGCTAATATATCAATCACAATAAATAATGTGGAGATACTAAAACATGCTGATCATCATTAATGCTCTGGCCATATGGTACCATTAATGTACAGATCAATTAAAAATTAACTTTTCTAATAAAAAATAAAATGGAGTGAATGGACTTTAAAGGTGATTTCTTTGTACTATCCAGAAAACTGGATATCTAAGCACAAACAAAACCCTATATTCATATAACTCATTGCTCTAAACTAGCTCAAAATCATAAGATCCTAGAAACTGTGAACAGGAAAAAGTTAAATATAACAGCTTATTCTACTTTACTTTAAATAATTTTACTGGGATAATTTTACTAAGCTGTAATGAAATCAAGTCATATTCACTGCCAATTCATAGAACAGCTAGTTGGAGAAATAAAGACTTTAACTAGAATATTTTTTAAATAATTATTTAATAAACTAATTTATTAATGATTAAAAATGGCATAATAATATAATTTAAACATATTTTAATCAAAAAATATAATTTCATATAAAAAAAGATTAACCAGAGTTGATTTTTATTCATTAAATTACGTAACTTTTTCTTTCATTGAATTATTTCCTTTTCAATAACTAAAGCTGAAAAAGAACTTTTCACAATTGGAGATAAGGACATTTTAAATTACTTTAAAATCCTTTTATAATTTTGTATGGAAAATCAAATAAATAAAAAACCATATTTCAAAAGAAAATGTTACATTAATAAACATTACTCAATATGATCAATTATTATATATATAAAAATTTACCTAATAAAGATAATATTTTTAAATTAACTAAACCTTTTTTATAATTTTGGAGGGAAAATATAAAGAAAAAACCTTTCTATGAAACAAAAAAAATACTTAACATTATTACCAATTATTACTTCATTTAGAATTCATCCATAAATTTAAATATAATGTGCACATTAAAGTATCTTTTTATTATGGATTTATTTTTCTTTAGATTCCTTGGGAAGTTGTAAATTTCATTTTTTCCATGTTGGTTTTCATCTTATAGGCTACTCCATTAACACATACTTGCAGGCTAATGTACAAACAATTTTTTGCAATAGAATATTCTCAGGATTCTTTACAATGAATTTATCTATTTTTTCTGATTTCCAAGTTAGGCTAACACATAAAGACAGAGACCCTCCTATTAGATAGAGACAATGCTTGTTGCAGAGAACACTTCAAGGGTATTCTTCTCTTGTACATTTTTCCACTGAAAGCTACATGGAGGCTGATGGTGTTTGGCTCATAGTTAAATGTAGCACATAATTGTTCTTAATTTCATTTTAGAAAACAATTTTTCACTACTGGATCAAGAATAATAATTGCTGCTTCTGTTCTCAACAGCTGAGCCAAGAATCAGTATGTTTTATCAGATACTGAGGGCTACTGATTTTCCCTCTCTCCTATTTTTTGGAACAATCCTGTGTCCATCTAATAACCCTTTTTTCTACTTGACCAATTGATTTCCCTCCTTCAAAATTAAAATTGTAAAACAAATCAAAACTAAAAAATTCAAATCATAAGAAAAAAAATTTCTGTAGTTATTTTTACCCCTGTGCCAAAATAAGACAATCCCTTAATTAGATAAACATTGGCTTTTGTTTTGGAGAGAGATAAAGAAACAACTAACTTAAGTTAATTAAAATAAAATCTAACAAAATGTTAAAACTATTTTTTTATATTTTTTTAAAAAAATTTCCTTATTATTTTTTAAAAATTAGAATTAAAACTTAGTATTGTTTATTTTATATTTTTTTCTCTCTTTCACAATTATTTATCACACATTAAAATATTCACTTTATTATTTTAAACAACAAAGTTTGAGAATTCTCATATTATAATTTAGTAAAGAAAATATTTAACTAAATCTAGACTTATAAAAAATATATGATAAAATTAAATATCCCCCCTTTCTAATTTTACTTATTTATAAGCTTGTAATATTTGACATGACTATTATCTATAATATTCTGTAACCTTCCTATAGTTAACAATCAATCTAGCCTCACATTTTAGGGTGACTAAATCTTCTTCTATAACCTCCTAGCTAGCAATTTAATCTAGCTTCAATTAACTAATTGGCCTACATGTTTGAAATAAATCCAACTAGGTAACCTTTCCTTGGATGCTGGAATCATATACGAATATGGCCACACATCTCATGTCACCAAATCCACCCTTTTGTAATTACACTATCCGAATCATCAAGAATATATGCCTAAAAATCAATGTTAAACTAAAGAGATCATTTCTTTATTGATTAAGCTCGCATGAAATTATAAACTTAAAGAAGATTACAAGGTGATTAATGAAGATAATGATTTCTGGTCAAACTAGCTTTAAAATCCACAAACAAACAAAATGTTATGAAATAAATTGAATATTCATCAAACCAATAAATAAATAGTAATTAGATTGATGGAATGAATATGAAATTAAAATTATAAATTAAGTAATATGTAAATTAGGATGTAGATGACTAAATAGATGAGGAAAATAAGTAATAATAAAATAATAAAATGAAAGGAGTCTGAGAATGAAGAGAAAAGAATGAAGATGTATCAGAATAATGAATGATTAAGATGATGGTAGAATAAGAGTTAATGGGTGATTAAGATAATAATGGAATAAGAGCTAGTGAATGGTGAGTTAATTAGGATAATGAATTAGGATGAAAGAAGAATAAAGAAAGATTGAAATGACAGATGAGAAGAATGATGATGATGGAAGATGATGTCCAGAACACTAAACTGATATTGAATTAAATGATAGTAAGATAAACTAAATGAAATAGGGATTCCAAGCTTAACAAAACCAGAATATTCACCATAAAATCAAAACAAGCTATATATTTAAGACAAAAGAAGCAATTTACACCTTAAAGTTTGGTTGACTTTCATAAAACAGTGAATGTAACATAACTCAAATCCAACTACAATAAATAACTAGATATAAAATTTACCATAAATTCAAATTCTACATTGCAAATTACTAACTTATTCTTCTCAGGGTTCAAACAACTTAAAGATTTTTATACAAGATATACTTGGGTCAGTGAGAGGGATTTTGCCACTACCCAAATATAATGCACAAAATGACTCTTAATACAAAATCGAATTAACAAACAATATTTAGTAATTTCAAAGAAACTTTATAAACTCCTTAACTATTATAAACTTTAAGCTTCAAGAAATAGGAATAAATTTTCAATAACTAAACACAATAACTTACCAACTTCCTTGTCTCAAATAATTATAAACAATGTGATCAAGATCAGTGAATGATAGATCTGCAGGTTCAAATAAAATGATCAAACCAATATTAAGTGTTTATCTTTTAGTATACCACTTAAAATAATATGCACTCTAGATTAATAATATTTTGATTATTAAGCGATGATGCCTTAGATGTACTCATAAATTATAGGGCTTAACAAAATTATTATGATATACCAACATATAGTTAATTATACTATATTGATTGATGATGATTTCAATGTAATCAGATGATATGTCAATAGCAATAACAATAATAATGTGTGTGGTGATTAGCAATAAGACTACAGACAACTAAATAAATTTTCAGCACAACAAGATTTATTTACATTATTTACAAATTTATTTCAGACACATTGCATGAAATAAGATGAATACATTAAATAAAATCAGGGATGGAAAATAATTGGTATCCCATTGCCTACACACATAGTGAAACAGTAAGATTCGTATTCGAATCTTAAGTTTCACCTTTTTCTGTCGTCTCTCACTGACTGGTCTATCCCGCCCAAATTTAAACTTTTTGATATCGAATTGTGTGTGTAACAATATTAAAAATGTGTAAATATATGTAGAATTCAGCATAAACACGCACACATTTCGATCTCAAATTAAACGCAATAAATAGGGATAAAATAATATAATTTAGATTTCTTTTAGTTATATAATTTTGTATAATTTTAATCATTTATTTTGGATTATAAAGTTCGTATTTATTGCTTTGTTTAAATTTCATTTAATAATAATTCTAAAAATATCTGATGTAATATTTAATTAAAAGTTAAAATAATCTTATGTTCCCTTTTTGTTTTTGAAATTTAAAAGCATCGGTCAGTGATAGATAATAGATTAATTAAAGAAAAATTCCCCAAAATGTAATTAGTAAATGTAAAAAATAGAATGGCAGCTTTCTTTAATTAAAAACCAACAAAATGCATTGATTATCCTCAGGGCAGATTAAATAGAACCTAAAAATATCTTAACAAAATTGTGAAAGATCAAGATAAAAAAAGAGGCCATCTTAGACTTGCTGGAGACATTCACTTAAACTTTAGCTTTGCTCTCGATCACTGAGAGTCTCCAAAATATAAAAATAATTTGTTCCTGCCAAGGTATGACCGAGTAAAGCACCTAGATTATTCTCCATCGGGAGATGGCCTATCGGAGGCTGAACTTTCCATTGCCCATCATAAATTCACCATGAAGATCTGCTGCCTGAAATGAATGAGAAAGCTGCTGCTGCCATGAAATTAAATGAATATCTAAATACAAGAAAGAATTGCCACTCGTGAACTTTTTTCCGGCTAAACTAATGGAATCAGAAAACTTCTTATAAAACAGGTACCTGTCTGTGTTCAAACTCTAGAGTACTCTAATAACATGCTATAGCTCTTCTTCATACTACTTATCTAAATTATAAAATGTAAAAAAATACCATTTGTATAACTAAATTGAATAATTAATGTAATGTGTAAATGTATCTAATAATCTAGCTTACCTCACTCTATCTTTCTTGGGTGCGTATTTCTATAATCTACATTTCTATCTATAGTTATTATTTAATTATTGCATGCTCATAATTATTTCAATTTTCAAAGTTTAAATCTATGATCACTTAAAACAATGAATGCATGTCAAATTTTCATTAATATTTACTTTCTTTAATAACTTAACTTTCATATAAATCGACACGCATTCAATGCTTCATTTATTGTAATGCAGGGGTCTACAACTTCGCAAATGGCTGACGTATTAGTTATAATAATTCCCAATTTATATATATATATGTTTTGTATTTACTAAATAATCATGAATAATTCCAGAAAATTACATTTCTTTGAGAGTCGCCAGAGTTCTTTAATAAATGTTGATAATGGAGGACCAAGTTAGAAATCTATTGAAATCTCATCATAATCGTTTATACAGTATACATGTGTTACATTTTAGAGACATGATGATCTATTCCACCGTAAATATTCCGGATTCTTCAGGGTTAAAATTAACCCCCGTCGTCCTACACAAGCAGACATAATAAATGCTCCCGTAGGATTTGACCTGTCATGCAGCCAGCTGGAAAATTGTCCCTGGTTATGCTTATGTGACACCTTACTTCGTCGGGCCGCGGCAGAGACCAGTCCGACAGTTTTATAAACTCATTCATGGCATTGCAGTTTCAATATACTGCCATTCCATATCGCCTTTCTAAAGCGTACCACGTGTTCCTTTATTTAGTTTTATTATTCTATATATCACTCCGCCTCTGCATTATCTTCATAATTCACTCTCAAATAAATGTTTGCCCTTAGTTATAAATAAATATTTTAATTAAATAAATATATGTCCGTCGCCACTCTTAAATCTTACTTTAGACTCTTGCATTGCAAAGGTATAAATCCCTCCAGGCATGCATTAGAAATACTCACTCGAGAATTTTAGGTAGCTAGATTACGCCTTCAAATAAATGTATTCCTTTTGTAAACATTTCAGTATCGGAAATACCGCTACTGAAATCCTCAATATAAAATAATGTCTAAATAAATAAATGTATTCTTTAAAATATAATCATGTCACAAATTCCGCTACTGAAGCTTTGAATCCCTAAATATTATTAATAAATGTTTTATTAAAATATATTAATAAATAATTTTAAACTATATGTCTGCAGTTACGTTTCATTTATTCGATACCCATTCTATATAATATTTCCTCGATTATGTAAATATGAATGTTTAATTAATATTAGTTTGATTATTGGCTAACTCGAGAATAAAATCATGAGTCTCTCGCATATCCCTGACCACCGTGCCTAGGAAATATTTACTAATGTCGCATCAGATGCGTTGTTTCGTGGATTGTATTGTGGAACCGATAAACTATGTTCGAACTCAGTACCACGGGTGGCTTCGCTACTCGATGGTGCTGCTGTTCTGTATGGTGGTCGAATTCTGCACTATGTTTACGAGTCACACATTTTCTGACCGTTACAATAGTAAATAAGACAAACTAATACAGTGGCATTCATAGTATCATTATTGGCTATGTTTCTGTTATTTAGCTTAGAAAATAAGGTTAAACTTTATTTAAACTAAATTAGCATTTAAATTATAAAAACAAAAGTGTGTTTAAATCTTTGGGATATGTGCAAATTTTAAATCTAAAACTCAAAGTTATAATTTAGTGTATTAAACTGTAGCTATTTCATTTATCAGAATATGATAAGGACAATTATCATATTCAGCACAATTAACAATTATTATCATTAACTATGAAGAGATTCATTGTATTAATGTGAGGACAGACATCAGAAGTCAAATGCACACATGACACCAAAACATTGCCTATGTCCACAACATAATCATTCTAATAGTTAATCTATCTTAGCGATCCATCGGCGAATCACTGCTTGATGAAAATAAATCAACATTGTCCATGTGTATCTCTTGCTCTTTCATATAGAAGTTTTACAATCACTAGTAAGTTTTGGTTGGTTTGTTTATAAACTGATGAAGATCCAAAACATCAGAAAGACACTATTCCAATTAGGCAAACACTATAGATAAACCAGTGTCCCTGAATCTAACTTTATCTTATCCTTGCTATTTAGTTTTAAAATACTAAAACTTCACCATACATGGTGGAAAACTAACTACATAGCCTCATGAGGGATCAAACAATAAAGGGAGGCTCTACAAAACAACCTGATAGTTGTACAATAATATGGCCAATTCTAATACATTTTCATAGGTATGAAAGTGTGGGCATTACCTCATCACAGGGAAATAGAATTCAGATCATGGATATCATCCTCTCTTGGGATTAACTATGCTAACAAAGCACTATTAATCAGCCTCGACAATATCATCCTCTCATGTAATCAGAAATGGGAGATTCTCCATCAGCCCATGCACAATATTAATATTAATGATACTATATTTGATGCCATTGTATGTGGCACATACTTATCAGCTGAAAGCTGTCACGAATCCTTATCAATACCATAGCAAGATAAAATAATCCTAACAATAAAAGTGGAAACATAAATATTCTATTTCACAATGCAGAAACTATTAATGTATTAATAAACAAACCACCAACCTATAAGTCAAATGACCATTAATTATTTTAAAATAATAATAATACTTTTGTTATAGCAAGCAATATGCATGTAAACAATGAAGATTAGCCTACATTTTATATTTAAAGTGGACATGTTCATTCATAGGCAAAATTAAGAAATGCAAAAGGCTTATATCAATTATTTCATATAAGAAAACAATTGTGTCAATTTAGTCTGTTTGTTCACCCTTCAATAAAATATTAAAATCTGTTTTAAAAGTGCAAGAGAGAAATATCTCTGTCTAGATAAATGATATTTAATATTATGTTTTCCTTCAACTGTGAAAATAACAAAAATATGTGTAATAAATGTATATATCTTTATACATCTCTTCATCCTTAACTAAATATATTTTATACCACAATACATAAAAAAAAAAGAAAAATCCCTGGAGTAAGTTCACACATTTTTCTTTTAAATTGATTGAACTTTAAACGACTTAAAATGAATTTTTAATTTGTCTACTTCATATTTTCACACTTTTGATCAAAATTATTTCAAATTATATTTTATAAAGAGTACAATTTATAAGCAAACATATTTTTCTGCTTTATACTTAAGAACGTGAAAACAAAACATTTTAGTCTTTGTCTTTTAAATCTAAATAATTTACATGTCATTTTTAAATCTGAAAATTGACTAATATAAACAAAATAAAAGTAATTGCTTACATTTTCTGGAATTGTACTTCGTTTGAAGTAGTATTTGTTGAGGCAAATAATTATCCATGTGGCTGTTATTCTATTTTCTAAAGTATGCATTTCAGGAATTATAAAATTAATGAAAAATAGTGATGAAAGAATACAAGGTTTTAAGGTTTTTTTATTTCACATTTTAATTACACATTCTGTAATTTTCTTCAATTCAATCCACGGGGTTGTTACTTTTCAGCTTTTTCTTTGTTTTTATTTTGGAGGTGTAGGAATTGAAGTCCTTTTATTCTGATTTTTTTTCTCTTAATAGCCCCCCTACAAACTTTGTTATATTATTTATACCTTTCATTACCTTGCATTATGGTACTAAATGGGCCAATAACTGAACAGTGTGAATAAATTAATATCTCTCCCTCTAGTGATGACCACCTAGACTTTCATATCATTTTAAATTGCAATACAATATATTTGAAGATTGTTTACAAAATTTAGAAGAATTATAAATTGATTTTCTTTTCTTTTAATTACTGTTTAATAATAATAAAGTGCTAAATATTTTCATTTTTCCAAATTGGTTTAATACTATTAAAATATTATTTTAAATATAACTGCCACAAGACCCTATGATAAAAATGTTTATGAAATTCATATCCAATCTATCAGATTTTCTAGTGTGTCTCAAATAGTCCAAGTCATCATCACTATCAGGATATTTATTGGTGAGCTTTTACTTAGTTGGAAAATTATAATCCAACAAGCATTTCAATCTGTAACTGATTTTTACACACTGATTTTTCAATATATAAATTATTATTAATTAAAAATTTACATACTAGATCACTTGAATAAAGCTTGATGTAATTGAGCCAAACCATATGGTTACAATACATATATATTTGTGGTTCCACATTGGGCTACCAAAAATGTTATAGTATAAAAAAATTGTAGATGATCACTTTTTTTTGTATATCAGTTATATTAAAATAATTTCAAGTGATATTATATTTATGCATATATATATATTGAAGCAAGTCAGAGTGAGCTTCATGCTTTCCTTCCTAAAAACTAACCATATACAAGGGTTCAAACCCAGCAATTATATTTAATATACTAACCTTGCCATTACCTACTACATGGCAATGTATATATGTATATTTTAAAATATGCTAAAACTTTATAATAAATATTTTATAATTTTGGTTTTGATATTTTCATACTTTTGAATATTTTAAGCTTGTGGGGTTTTTTTATTTTAAAAGTGAATTTGTTAATCACGTAAAGTTTGTCATTTTTGTAAAAATTATTTGCATTTAATTTCACCTTGTAAAATAATGAAAGATATAATCAAGATGGCAGGCTCAAGTCAACCCATTGTGAAGTTTTCTTCGCTAATTAAATAGTTTAAAAGCTTGATTTTCTTTAATCAAAATATCATAGTTTTACTTTTATAATTTAAAGACGAATTAAAAGTTTTGCTAATGAAAAGTGATTTGGACCTTATCTTATATCTTTTAATTAAAAATGGACTGTAATCTGCTCAGGAATTTATTAATTGTCTCATCTGCCTCTGGGCAAATGAGTCAAAGCATTCCTGTAATATCTTGGGTGGTATAAATAGAATAGATTGGTGATAAGAAACAGTCTAAGTCTTACACTTTGCTTTTACTTTTTTGTGCTTAGTTTTAAAATGACAGTTGAGTAGGGCCCGAATCGTCTTTCCCTGTGCCTCTCAAAACTGTCTCTAGGATGATGCCATGAAACTCCTGCCATGGAAGAATGCTGCCACTGATGAAAGAGCCATAGTGACCAAGTCTGTTGACCAGCAGGCTGATACCCGCAACTGAAGTTCAGAAAATGAACCATTTAACCATTCACCCCAAATATGCCGAGATAACAGTCCACTAGCTATGTAAAGTTGTCGGTACTTACCTCTAAATACTAATTGTTTTTTTTATATATATTTATATTTAATATTTACTTGTAAGACCTCTCTATATACATAATTTATTTTCTTATAATACTAACTCTGATTTCACTTTATTCAAGCTTTATAAGTCTGTGCATTCTGTTTAATATCTTTTCAAAGTTTTCTTTAGTAATATGCGAGTTTGATATATAATTGTTTTTTTTTTTAAAAAAAAAAAAGGAAAAACAAAAGCAAATAAATTGTAATGATAAGGATTTATTTATCATTCACTCCCTGTAAGATTGAATATATATATTATGATAAAATAAACTCATGGGGTTGATCGTTCTAAACCTCTTGTTTAATTATTTTTATTTTTTCTATTTTTGTTCATGAAAGATCACAATAAAGAATGAAGTGTTAATTACTGTCATCACCAAATGGACCAAACAATTAGAAGTTTTAATTTTGTTTGAAGCCTATATGAGAAAGCATAACTGACTAATCAAATTAATAATTAATTAAATGTTTCATTTGATATTCATAACCTGAATCACTATTATACATACCATTATGCAGGGGAATTAAACCATTAAAGTTATTATATTAAACACTATATTTATTCTCATATGTATATTGTACTGCCAGCATAATTAACATTTCTTCAGTATTTCCAATGCTTGGTCATTCAGGAATCTTCAAGAATCCGAAGTTTTCCCTCCCTTTTGAAATCATTCGTAATCAGGGATTATTCTCCTTGTGGAATGCGAGGCTAAGGTTTTGGATGCTCTATGGAAGAGATCATACGCCAGCTCCCATATCACCAAACCCACCTCAATCTTCGTACTGTTTCACCATATGTGCGAACATATGTCTTCTTCATGAAAATACGTTCAATGATGAAACTATTATTTGACCAGCTGGGGCTTTCCTACATATATGTTTAACCTTTCTATGTTAGTAGTTACAATATCCATTCATTAAATTGTTTTGCTTGTTTTATCCCAGTAAGAAATAAGGGTATGATAAGTGTGAATCATGTTAGAGAAGTATTGTATAGATTCCTGTAGTGCGCTTGGTTTAAAGTTGCCTACCCTTTTAAAATTAATGAACCATTCCTGTATATGCATATATTTTTCATTCTCTAATAATAGTCAAAAGAAAATATGTATAAAACATAAAAATAAAATAAATGTTTTTATTTTTACTATAAACAAATGTGGTTTATAACTTTGAACATATGATGACTCCTACTAATTTAAATCATTCATCGATCTTTCATTTCTTGTGTAAAGAGAGTTTATTTTGGCAAAGTGAATTTGTGCACATGACCTAAAGCAACATATTGTATAACTTCTGTTAACAACAATTAAGAATTATTCAGTGTTAACTTAATAAATGTAAACCTATCTAAAGTGAAATTGCTATATATAGATATACATTGTATTCATGCTAATTTGATATTAAAACACATTAAAAATCCAATCCAGAGTTTGAATCTTTATTTTGGTTAGCTTTTAAATATAAAAAGATTATATATAATTATGTATTATTATAAATCATATATCTTATTCGGGCATTTATCCTCAACAATTCTAGTTCGAGTCTCATGTCTCTGTACCGCAGTGTGATTCCGGTACAATATATATATATATATATAGTCAAAATAAAAATATTATTTCAACTCTACACATGTCCCTAGAATGAAGAAATATTTATTTCTGAGGCAGCATAAACCCTCTAGCCATGGAAATTAATGTGTAATATGCATATTTTTTTACATTCATTACAACCAAGCTAAAGAATTTAATATAAGCAATTAACTCTTTCAGGTTTTGAAAGTATCAGTTTAATATGTATATTAAATCAACAATATTTAATAAATAAGTTTATTCATATATGATATACATACTGGGTTATATTTGATTGTCATAAACAGTTCTATGATGGAAAAAAATAATCAAGATTTAAAATATTTATAAAGTACATATTGTAACGGTCAGATTTGTACACTCATGTAACAAAATCCAGAGTCCAAGCAAAATACACCAAAGCTGACCAGAGTGAGGTGGTTGAGACCTTTAATCTGACCAAACTTCAACCCATTTTCCAGTACTCTATAATTTAACACCCTATGAGTGACATTTCTGAGGTTACACTCAGTCTTCATTTAACCGTGAGCTGGCATAGGACAGAGAGAAACATGAGACTCGAGAAGTCACTACTGACTTACTAAATGGGTGGTGTAGAGAACTTAACACACTATTTATTTTAACTATAGAGATATATACATAACATACAACATCATTAAGAAATTGGGATGTGAATTGGATACAATAATGTGGATTGGTTTGAAATAGAATCATGAGCAAGAAAGATATCAAACAATTTATCTTTTAAAATGTTTATTAAAACAATAGCAATGATATAAAAGAGAATAACACAATGGCAAGGATTATATAATATTAAATGAGTATTTAACACATGTAGGCATATCCAAAGGGAATGAGACTGTCTCATATTAATATATTAAAATAAATGTGTATGCAGTTTACAGATCATGCCTAATTATATAACATACCCATCCTATTGTTCTTGGTTTGCTAAAGTTATAAATGATAGCTTAGCAGAGATGATGAATACATATGGCTCTAAGGTGGCTGTTATATATATTAATAAAGTAAGCAAATAAATAAGCACAACAGCATGCAGATTCAACCTGATAAACTACAATTCAAACTTCAGTCTAAAGCTGAATGGTTAATTAATAGGAGGAAAAGAACTGGTTACCTTTAGATTCACATATATATGATATGGCACTTTATAAAATATTAAAGAGTAAGTTTGCAGTGTATTTAGGAGTTTCAGCATCCAATGCTTGGTTTGCTCTGAGACTGGACGGTTTGCTGCTAATTATATATGAACAGATAAATTCAGGAACTCGGATTGGTTTTATGAAAACGGTCTAAACCTTCATGTTCCAGTTCTAGTAAAGACAGCCATATCCAAACTAAGGATGGGGCGGTATGTCACCGTGAACCCATTTGAAAGTTGCGACAAAATGTAAACACGCGTACGGGTACTATATAAAGACACACCCGCAATGCACACACAATAGAACAATACATATGCATATAATTAATTAAATGTGCCTAAAACAGATAGTTTCTATCTGTCAAACTAACTCAATCCAGTTCTTAAAGTAGCATTATAATTATGCTAATAAAAAGGATTTAATAATCTAGCTAAAATCCTGAATCTGCATATATATATAATCATAATTAAGGAGAGAATGTATATTTGATGGGGATTAATATAAACAATAGCAAATATACTTTATTATCATCTCTAGCCAGCATATCCCCTCTAACCAACAAATATCAAAAGTCATAATATATAAAACTGACTAAGCAAACCTTGCAAAATATATTGCAATTTATAATATATATAAAATCAGGATAACAATGAGCAGTTAGTGATCATTTATTATCTATCAATATTATTTCAAAACAGCGATTTAATATGCCAAGCAGCATTCTTAAAATGATTAAAGTGGAGATTTCAATTATCTCCTTTGTAAGTTAATTATTATTCGCTGTTTCGAAAGATGGGCATATTATCACATATTAAATTTAAACAGAATAAAAGTAAACAAAATACTTAATAAAGTTAGGCATGACTGCAGTTTTTAGTAATTTAAGATAATTCATTGCAGATATTTAAAGATTACAGAAAGTAAAAGTCTTTTAATTTATAAAAGAATTCAGGCAGGTTTACAAGGTTAAATTATAAAATGATTTCTTAATTACTTTAGAAATAAGTTACAAATTTTAAGAAAGCAGATTGACCATAAATGATTTTACAATATATATAATTTTAGATGAGTTTACATAGTTTTTTTTTTTATAAATAATTTAAATTAAAGAATTTTGATATCTAGAACATTCTTTATAGTAAATAAGCTAGCTTAGATTAGAGTTTATAGATTAATTTATAGAGCTTCAGCCTTTTAAAAAATATTACCAGTCTTCTTGGTAGGATTGAATGCAGTAAATCAAAAAGTGGTAATGGCTGGAATGCAGGGACATCAAACAGAGGCATCATGGTGTAGTAGCATTTCTTTTCAGGACAGATTTACGGTCTCACAAAAGGCTGCAGGAAGATCTCCCAGCTATACTTCTCATACCCTTAGGTATGCTGGAGGAATGGAGAGTCATTTAGGATACATAGGCATCAAAACATTTCTTCTAGCCTGGCATATTGTGTGTCTTGACTTCACAAAAATTTATAGAAAAAGAACCCCCTTGCAGTAAGAAATCTGCTTTATTTATACATTTTTCAGACCAAAACCAGCTAGTCAGATGTTTAACCTAGAATCCACCACCCCCCTTTGAACTTTTATAGCTCATATGCTTAATTTCCCTATTAAGTTTTTACTAGAGCCTGTTTCTTTAATTTTGTTCTATTTAATTGCTTAAAACTTTTACTGATTTTCATCTGGAAAAGTGATTCATTACACTTGTAATGAGTTTAGGAAAAAATCATATTGTTTTGTAGCCCATTTAGATAACTTCTGTCAAGTGGCGGTTTGTTTCTGGTTTATTAGATCAGAATTGAAAATTGCTTCAGCTTTTACCCACCAAATACCACATGCCATTCAAAATGTGAATTCCAAAACCAATATATTATTTAGAGATTATTTAATATGTAGATTCCTTTTAAAGAAAACAAATTTTATAAAAAAGGTATTATTTAGGAAAAGAAATATAAACTCTGCAATATATGTACATAAATTGATATTACAGTCATTTATCCATGCATATGTGTGTGATAATACCTATATAACTGAGTTGATATTATATATATATATATATATATGCATATCTACATGTATTAGAGGGGCTTTAAACATGACATAGAAGTGACTATGGGGAAAAATAGGTGAAACATATATGAGGGAAGGAATATACTGTTTCATATCCCCAAACTTTAAAAAAAAATCAATAAAAAATTATGTTACTTAACCTGCAAAACAAGATAGTTGATGACAAAAATTTTACCTTACCTGGCTACTCTCTGTTTTAAGATCACCCTACTATAATCCTATACCACTATGCTTAAATCTATGGTTATATACATCTACACATATCAACTGGCTAATCTAACTGAATAAATATAGAATGAACTGTATATATATAGAAACACACAAAATTTATATCAATTTCTAAATATTGTTACATGGGTTATAATCTAACTGAATAAAGATATGGAACAAACTGAATATATATATAGAAACACACAAAATGTATCTTAATGTCTAAATACTATTGGGGTAGGAACAAATCCACAAATGATCAAGAATCACCCTAGTAGATTAGGTGTGCTGATGACCAAATGAATCCTACCTAGGTCAGATCTGGGGATAAGTCCTGGAATACTTTGGGTTCATGGAGCTTATCATGCCCCAGGAGACTTCTATGCTTCCCACATTTCCATTGGGTCCAGTTTGGTTTCTTCCTGAATGAAAAATATTTAGGATACCTCTGAACATATCCCTTTATTAACCCTTTTCCTGCCTCTTACGAAGCTCCTCGTCGACATCTGATGTCACTCTAACTCTGCCAGTTCTTATGCTAAAATATTCGTTTGAGAGGTATTGAATAGGTTTTTAAAAGTTCTGTAAGATGGTGCCCTCTTCCGAATTATTTTACAAGTAAAAAATAAAAAAAAACGCATTTAAACCTAAACAAAGAAAGAACATGAGTTGTGATTGGTTCTTAGCATGCTCTCAGCCGAAAAAGACATTCTGATTGGCTGGAAAGAACAAAGAAACCGCCTGATCAAAGAAAATAAAGAAAAACGCTGAGATTTTCATTTCGAATATGATTTAAAGTATTATAAAATTATATTTATGGAAATTACAAATTATTTTCAGAGAGAATAATAAAAAAACAAAATTATTTTCGAAAAATATTGAAGATTTTAGTAAAAATATTGAAGATTTAGTAAAAAGAAATATTTACTTTTCTATAACGTAAAAGTCGACCTTTTTGTTTATATTATAGCTTTTATGTTGCCGAAATTGAATATTTTAGAATAAATAAATAGCAATTTATTTTTGAAAGAACTTTCATTCTCTTCATAACCTGAAAAATTAGTAATAGACTTTTTATAAATGTATCTGAGTTGAATTTAATATTATAGGCGAATATGTTTTAACAATAGGCTTTGTCTTCAGTTTGTGAGTTGGCCAATTAAAAGATTTGATTTTTACCTCATACAACCAATAATATAATTAATGGTTAAAAGGTTAAATTCCAAGTTTAAATCCCTTTCTGGTTTCCCATCCTGCAGACATGGGCAGCTTTTCTTCTCATCCTTTTCCATGCTGTTATTTTCATCCAGGTACCATCACCATCTTGCCCCAGGAGGTTCCTATGCTTCCCACATTTCAGCTGGGCTTGTGGTTTCTTCCTAAATGGAAAATTCTTAGGATATTTTTGAACATATTCCTTTCTTAGACTTTGGGTTTGAACCCTTTTCTGGTTTCCCCTTCTAAAGACATAAATGTCTTCTTTTCTCCTCATCCATTTCCACTATCTTTCCCATTTGGATACTGGCATGATCTTGGCTACTCTCACACTCAAAGATCACTGTCCCACCAGGCCTTGATTTCAGACTTGAACTCCAGTGTCTTCCTGTGTTAGCATTTCAAAAACTGGTGGCTTCCAGTGAGGCTTATCCTTTATCCCACTCCTGGAGTTCAACTTTCTCTGTTTACTTTTCTCCAGCTCCCTATTGTTTACAGGGTATTGCCCATCTTGCTAGCACTTGGTCTCAGGGGCTATCATCCTATACAGTTTTAGTTCACACACAAGGCCATCACACATTTTCTCCAGGGTAGACTCCTGTCTCTGCTTGCACTCCCTCATCATTGGGTCCTTCCACTAACCCTAATTCATTGCATCTCCCCAACTTCACTATATGACTTTCCTCTGATTTCAAGACCTCTTATCTTTCTACCTCCATAGGGATCTATCTCATCCATGTCTTCTTCCACTGGTTCTAACTTATTCTGTTTAATGCTATCTACTAAATTTCCCCTGCCTCATCTTCATCTAGGTGGTCATAACTTCTCACAGAAATCTCCTCTGTTTTTTTCCACCGTTTCTGACTCATCCTGCATAACACTATCTTCTACATTTCCTTCTTAAATTTCTCCTGCCTCCTCTTCACCTACATCATCATAGGTTCTCACAGGAATCTCTTCTGTCTTCTTCCATTAGATTGAATTTATCCTGACCAACACTATGCTCTAAACTGTCTACCAAATTTCTCCTGCAACTTCTTCCTCTTCATCTATATCCTCATAGCTACTCTCCTTATCATCTGTCTTTCAGTCAGTTTCTACAATTTCTCCCCAACTTCACTGGATGAGTTTCCTCTGGTATCAAACCCCTTTACTATCTATCTCCATGGGGGATCTTGACTGTGTCTTCCCCCACTAGTTTGAATTTGTCCTGACCAGCACTACCCTATAAACATTCTACCCAAATTTCTGCTGCATCTTCCTCTTCATCTACATCCTCCTGGATACTCTCCTTATTCTCAGTCTCTCTCTGCCTGTCTCTATAACTTCTGCCATTTCTTCCTGACTTACTCTTTGTTCAACTTCCTATGGAACCCCTACTATTTCCTCTTTGTCTTTCCAACGAGCACACATCTCCCTCTCTAGCTTTTATGATGACTTGGAGTTCAGTAAGGTCCACTCTAACTTCCTCCTTGTTTTTCTGTCATTTTTTCTCAGATCTCTCCTTGGCTTCCTGTAGAGTCATCCTTTCTTCAATTTCTAGCCTTCTCCGTGCTCCTTCATTGATTCTCTGGAGCTCTTCTTCCATCTCTGCAATATCCATCAGTCATTTCTTCAGGTCTTTAATTTTCCTTTGGGAAAACTCAGTTTGAGCACTTCCTGCACACTTTTCCTGTTCCCATATAAATCTGACTGGTGGTCAGACTTCATCCATCTCTTCTGGGTGCTGAGCACATGCTTTTGTCTGGTGATTTCACTTTCCACCATTATTCTATCCCATGCATCCACACTTCTATTTCAATATTTCCTGGATTTTGGCCTGGATTTTTTTTCCTCAGCCTCTTCCTGGTATAGAAGAGTCATTATGCATTCCATCCAGGCCTCTACGTGTTTGTATCAATTCCTCTCTATCCCTTACTCTCACCTTGCATTATCCTGTATTGGTCCTTGGATGTTATGAGACTTTCCATGTTGAGTCTCTGTAAATACTGCCTTGTTTACTTTCCCTATCTTCCATACTCCTATCCATCTTAACTGGGTATTATATGTCAATAGCAATATAAAACAAACTACTAATATATTTTGTAAAAGGGTTATTCACTGTCTCCCCAAAAATGGCTCTCTCATTCACAACGTTCAGCCCACTGCCTTTCTTTATTAACCTACTCTATCACTCTAATAAATGCCACTATCAAGTTCAAGTGCTGTTTAACATTTAACACCTTCATATAATAATAATAATAATAATTTTTTTAAAGTATATAACAAAATTAAACATTGCCGGATGCACCTCATTTCTTCTTTCCCTGAAGCTGCATTACTCCTAATAAAAGAAACTTAAAAATTCATAATGAAAAAAAAATTTGTTTCTGTGCCAGGTTTGATTTGAAGTACATATTGAAATGGTAAATCTGATTCAGATTTGCCGTTTCACAGTCTGACCCACCTAATCATTTATTTTATTAAAGTTTGCTTTTTTTTTTTTTCTAAAAAAAAAATATTTTTAACATTTTTTTAGCTATCCTGAATAAATTCTAAAATTTATTTTGGATGATATATATATATAATTGTACTAACACTGTTATTCCATTTTTATTATTAAAAGAAAAAAAAATTCAAATAATTAACTTTGAATTTTTTATATATTTGATATATATGTTTAAAATGTTTTATTTTTTCAGTTTAAGAATCCACGATGGCCTTTTCTGAAAGATTTGTATCTCGATAAGAAGTTTAAAATAAATGTTTAAATTAAAAACACTTAGAAATTACCAAAATCCATTTTACTGTGGAATCTCAATTAATTAGTAGAGATTCTACATCATTATCTCTAATTAACAACTAACAAAATTATATTGAAATATATTGATCCTTATCGAGGTACAAACTTTCTAAAATTAGAATAAAAGAATGATTTCTATTTCTAAAAATGCAAATCACCTGAGGCAACAGGGAAATGGTATATGATTAAGAAGTGATAAATAATGGTCCTTTTGATAACAGAAAAAAAGACCAGACAGAGAACAGATAGAAAGAAAGTTGTAGAAGTCTCCATGCCATGACGACTGAGTAGTAAAAAGGGTAAATCACTGCCCTTTCCTTACTGAGACCTGAAATCTTCCATTATGCTGCTGTCAACCTGCCTTCAAAGAAGCCATCTGCCACCAACATTCTCCCACAGAACTCGTCCTGGGGAACTCCAAGGAAAATGCCGAAGAGCTTGATGTTTGAAACTATTATCGTAAGAGTATAAATGTAATTTCATAAATCTTTTAACTGATTCCTTAACCTTTTTCTTTTAAATTATAATAATCTTTCATTAGCTCAAGCTCACCATAATTTTTAAATTTTAATATATTTAATTATTTAAATATGAATTTATTTGTTTGTTTTATAGTAATTTTAGCATGAGATTTCATGTGTTGATTTTTTTTTATTAGTTCGACAAACTTCACTCACTGGGGCTCAGAGTAATTTGCTAAGAGAGCAAATTATGTTTTACTAGACGGGAATATTAACAAAGAATTATTTAATTTTTAAATAAAGTGATTTTGATCTATTTTATTTCGCAAGTGAAGTTATGTTGAATATATATATGTCAAAGTAAACATTCCGTATTTCTTTAAACAGTTTTTATTATAGATTTCCCAGAATGGGATTCTATTATTTTATATTTCTGCAATTTAAAACAAAAAGTAAGATAGATATAGATTTTGACCTAGTAACAGTGCCGCTGGATAGCATCAGTTAATTATCATGCCTTTTCTTAAGTTAAGAAAGAGGGAAGGGGGGATTTATTCGAGAAATAAATTTCCTTATTTCTATATGTATGTTTTTTTTGTACGTTAAATATTTATATAAAGTAGTTGGTTACGCAGGTTGGTCTCTATGCAGTATTAGATCATTTTAAGGCTATTTAATTATAATTTATTCGTATTTAATAATTATAATATCTCAGGTTAATAAAGAATGCTGGGAGTATCATGGACATACCTAAAATGGTCATTGATTTGGTGATTCGGAGTTAGCTCCCATTTTCACATAATCTGTTGAATCGGATAGCATGGCTGAGATAGAGTGGGTTAGCCTGCATGATACCTGTAGAGGCAGGCATGTTGACTCTCTGTAAATCCTATCTCCATATCGGTATATGGACACAAAATGTGGATGTAGCGATTTTCCCTTTTTATTCTTCGTTGGAATAGGTATATGAGTGTCCGTAATCCAGCTCATATTTTCCTAATTAGGTTTCTTCTCTCCTGTGCATTCGTATATTTATTAACCCAATATTATTTTGTTTTCCTTTTGTCTGTCTAATACGTAAGCCATAGGGAAATGATTCTACGGGAGGATCTTCGACCTAAATAATCAACTCTTTTGGTTTGTTTTCATAATTAGTTAAAATCGTTTGATTTTGGCTAATTCACATTATATTTTATTATAGGTATGATTTTAATTGTAAGTCCAACTATAGTGATTTGTTTGCTAGATAATTAACTGATCTTTTTTTTGTTATAACAGCTTATAGTTTTAATCACTGTAAAGTTAGTTATAAGCTATTCCAGCAAGGTCCACTAATGTCATAAACGATTAGTTATTGAAAATCTAAATTATTTTTATAAAGAGAAATAAAATCAATTTTTTTTATATGTTAGTGGAGTAAGACATCAAATTAGTCTTATTATAATCGTCTATTTAATTAATGTCTTTTCAATAGAAATGTTTTTTTTTTAAATCTTGTATAAGGAATTCGTCGAATTAGTCTTATTATAATCTTCTATTTAATTAATTTCTTTTCAATAGTCTTTTTAAATCTTGTATAAAGAATTCATGAAAATAATCATTCTTATATAGGTGTGTTAGGCAGATGTTTAAACCTGCCACTATATTACAAGCTTGTATTAAATGTGCATGGGGAGTTTTAAAATCCGTGATCATTTAATTATAAAATTAATTTTGTCTTATTTTAAAGGAAAATAACTATAACCAAAAGTAAAAATATTAAACTAAACAATGTAAAAGATAACAGCTAGTATAAATCCTTCATGAACTTATAAAAGTTAAGTTAAAGATTGTATTTTTGTTTTTTTAAAGAGCTTGAGTTAGACTAATGTAAAATGCTTAATGATTTTTAAATATATATAACTAAAACCAAACTTCCAGTGTTCCTCGAATCATTTTATTTATTTTTATTTTAAATAATTTTTGATTTTTAAATATATCTATTAATCAATCACCCAAGTTCTCATTTAAATATAATAAAAATTGAATCTCATGCTTTAAGACCCAGCTGCCGGCACAGTGAAACTAAAGGAATTCGATAGTATCACCGTGAAAGGTTATTGATTAGATCTTTGACCTGGGTATATAGGTAAATAGGGCAGAATCCATGATGTACCTGACTTATATATCTTGTACATGGTCGGACTCTAGGTACTTTACCTGTATTCAGGGGTTTGTTGGATCGATGTGTGTTTTTTGACCAGTACATCATATTTTTTTCCGGGTTTTGGCACCCATTGTGGGGCTATTAGATATTCCCATACCCTGTATAATGTTAAGCATATATATATAAGGTTTTTTGAAAAACACTGAATAATTAATATATGTAAGATTTTTACCCAAGTTTGTATGATGTTTTGCACACACTGCAAAACCCTGAATAATGTTTAATGTATATAATGTGTTTTTTGTTATGCTTTTTGACACAGTAATGAATAATGTATACGTGTAAAAAAAAATTTCCCGAGTTTTGGATGCTCGAAAATGGTGGGGATTTTAGATAAATACCTATAGCATGATGAATATGTTGATAAAATGAAATGTGTGAAATACACATGTATTTTTTGGCTGTATTTTGTGGTAGAGAATAAGAATAATGGGTCCACAAATAGCTGGTACCCAGAATTAAAAGTGATATTAAAGCAGTTGGATCTGAGTTTGATCCTAGCTTCATGTTATTTACCCTAATACTAACCTTAAATTTCCGATGCAATGGGGCTTTATACGTTCAATCCACGCTAAATTCCATAATGAATAACTTATTTCAAATGCGTAGCAAAATTAATTAGTTTAGTTTAAAATTGATCAATTCTCTAAATAAATTCATGATAAAATATTCATGAATTTATATATATTAAATTGCGTGGATTGTGCGTATATATATTTGTAAATATTAAATATATATAATTGTTCGAAAGTTTCATTGCGTCGGGAATACTTTTTTTTTTCACCTTTAAATAATTTGTAAAGTTTCGGTGATTAAAAGCTACATTCCTTCGATAAGCTTTAAAATTCTTAAAAACAATAGTAAAGCTTTATGAATTGGAAAAAGATAAGGATTCATTTTTCTAATTAAATCATTTTCAGATTTTAAGAATTCATTTTCAATTAGAGAAGGAATTCAAGCTAATTAGTTTGAAAGCCTTATCGAGGGAATGTATTTGAAAACAACTAATTATAAAAAAACACATTGATAATAAAATGAGCGCTAGCCGGAGGCATCAGTGAACAGTATATATAGCCCTGAAAAGTCAGGAAAAAAGGCTAGCTTTTGTTGTCGAGTAGTGCAGTGAACTCTGTGCGTATAAATTGTATTTCATCATGATAGAGGGCTAAAACATCAGGAATCTGGCTACGGTTCCTAAAGTCCCAAGAAATCTTCAATGGGGCTGCTGAATCTTTTCCGGACCGATCAGACTGCTAACATCATGAAAAGCTACTAAAAATGCTGTTCCAATAATCAACCAAATGGTGCCTACGTTTCACCGACTTGGATGTGTAACTTAAGAACCTAGCACGGAAGGGTAATATATTTCTCATGAACTCTAAACTCTCTGGCCAGTTCGAACTTTATTTTACACTCCTTTTTAAGAGCTCTTTATTCTCTAATGTAAAAATCTTTCTAACACCTTTTATTTACGCTATTGTAAATCTATATCTTAATTCTTTAATCTCTAGTCTTTAAACTTTTCTCTTCTTACTTGGCGGTTCAGTTAATATATATATTTGTGTGCTTTATTAATGTTCGTTTATTTAAAATTATATGCCAATAATCTCTCGACTCGATGAGCTCCTTTGTTCTATTTGCCTCACGCAAATAATATATTAATTTTAAATAGTAATTCTCGCCCATTAGAACTAAATTTATAAGTTCTATCAATCATCGAGTCGAAAGAAATATTACATGTTTACTATTTTTATAATTGGCTAATAATCAATTATTAGCTCCGTTTTTTACCTATGTCCCCAGCTCCTATCTAATACACAAAGGTTTATATATTCACAAAATGTTAAAATATTATTTTCTCGTTCCACTAATATTTATTAACTCAAATATAATGTTAAATGTTTTATTGCAAAAGGGCCGATAAAGGGTTAAATAGATTCTAATTCAACTTTTGTTATTTGTATTAAGATTCAGTAAGAGCACGATGATTAGGGCATAATTAATATAACTTACAAATACTTTCAAATAGTTTGTTAAAAGCTCGTTTGACTTTGATTAATTGATCAAGTTATCACGTCGAGCATTCTACTGGGTTTTATTTTTCAACGATGACCATCAAGTCATCATCATCGAACGTTGCTGACGCAGGGCAATCTTCCGCTCAGTTAGGCTGGTCGGTGATCATATTCTCTTATTTAAATTTCTCAAGGAAGAAAGTACCTCCTTTCGTATTCATTAGTCAAAGGGCGTAAGACTTGTTAGATGCAAGCCGCCATAGGACTTCAATCATCGACTAGCGATCATATTTCAATTTTACTCTCTGCCTCGTAAGCCGCCAGTACCGTTGCATCTCTGTTCCGGTAAAACCCGCTCCATGCTCGTGATTCGTGATGAAGTGATTTAAATTAAAGTCGAACAAATTCTCAAATATATTATTAATTCAATAAGTTTCAAATCAATTTTAACGTTATGCCCTAAAATACGTTTTGCTCTTCATGAATAGATTTCCGAACGTGAAAATAAATCTCACATTCCACCGTAATAAAATTAGAACAATCATTTCCGTTCTTAATGAATACCTTTATCCGCCTTTATATTTCTCGTTGGGGGCATAGACATAGAATTCTATGTTGTGTAATAATTGTTGGCATATGATAAGGACCGCCACTCTTATTATATTTGTAAATTCTCTTAAAGACTAGAGGTAATTAATGCATTCTATGTTTTATGGAAACGAAACAAATTATTCTTATTAAATATTTTCTAACATACTTGGTTTCTCAGTTCATCATTCTTTTATAATTATTTAAATGTTAATACTCGCTGTCTGTGTTGGCAACCCGAACATACATATGATTCAATTTATAAAATTATTCAAAGTATATAAATTCTTAGATATTAGTGTTACTCAGGAGTCTCTAGTCCTCACCAACCGTTGAGCTAGTTCTTGGCGCATAGCACTGTGCCGTCGATTTCTGCTATCTGAGCTGTTGAGTTGGGTTTGAATTCAGTTTTGGTTCAGCTGAGTTTGAATCCGATTTGACTTGCGGTGGTGGTGGGTTTCGACCGGTACATGGTTATGTTTTTGGCTGCCCAATCGTTGTGGCTCGACTTAATAAACCCCACACATGCCCTGGAGATAGTAATTTTGATTTTAGTTACTCAGTTCAATTAAATCTCAATAAAGTAAATGTTTAAGTTGTTTGTAGAATGTTTTATATATTTGAAAAAGTTATGCGATTTATAATGCATAACTGAAATGATTTAATAAATTAAAATATCACTTTCTAATTCTCTTCTTTATAGTTAAATGTATTCAAGATTTTTTTTTTAAATGCAAAAGACTGTTAGAATAATTATTTAAGTATATGTGTAATTAGTTATACGTGTACTATATATCCATATATATATATATATATTATACGTTTGTTTATACGCGTTCATGACAGTAAGAAAATATCGTTAGCAAAGTAGTAAGAGCAGATCAAAGCATAGGAGTAAAATAAGTGAAATAATTTGTCTATGTCATAAATGAAATGTTTTTCTATGTCAAAATTAATTAGTATCTTAGTTTTATAATATAAGATATCCGTTGTGATATCATGTTAAAAGTCTTAATTTTACAGTATTGCTTGCTAGCACATATATTTAATGTTCGCTCTGTATTTTTAGTAGCCTCAAAGTAGGCGAAGACCTTCAAACTGGGAATTATCTGTCAAGCGGTCCGATGCAGTGTGACATTACGCTTTAATGACAATAATTTCTAGAGTAACCTCAAAGCAGGTGAAGACCCTTTGTGTACACCAAGCAGCCAGATGCAGTTGGCAAAATGCTTAAATGGTTTGCACGCTTTCATGCTAGCAAGATTTAGAATAATATCACCAATAAAAGTTCTTGTAATATTAATTTTGACATTTCTTTGTGTGTGTGAAGCCTCATGCTTAGTAATATTTAAACTCCTATATTTAAACTCAGGTCAGGAACGCGTTATCTGTTATTCATTAATAAATATTCATCATCAATTCAATTGTTTTATCAAAAATTAAGTCAATCATATGTGGTTTGGGGGTCAATGGGTTATATCACATGCCCTATTGATTTCATTTTGCTCACTGGCGCCCATATAAATAAATTTGTCAGCAAATTTGATTGTCAGCACAGTAGTGGGTCAATCGCCATAATAAAAACCAAGTGTGTTCAATACAGAATTATTTGTTCTACCTGCTAATACATAATATTTGTATATCACTGTATAGTTTTTTTTTCAGACATGGGAGAACAGAACAGTTGAACAAAGGGAAAGTGAATAATGTTTTTTCTTATCTTTGATATTTTTGAATACATGTCTCACTCAAAGAGTTACTATAAAGAGCTAATCAACAAAACGTAGGTAAACTAAAAAAAAAAAAAGCAGATTACATAGATTGGGGAAATAATATGCAGCAGCTAGTGAAGATTGGGACAATGGACCTGTAGTCAGATACCTAGTTAAAATTACTGAAGAAAAAAATATTTTTTAAGCATACAGAGAGTACTATAAGTTAATTCACGTTGTTTATTATATTGATTCACTTGCAAAGATGGAAGAACAATTAGATCAAGGATTGACTGATGATAGTGATGTGCCTTCAACCACCCCCAGTGAACGAGAGATCACTTTTAAGAATCATATCAGTAAAAAAAAGCGCAACCATCAAAGCAGAAAGACGGCTCAAGATGATCGAGAGAGTTTTCATATGATCCTCGAAGAAATGAGAGAAGATCGAAAAATAATGATGATGATGATGGAAAGAATTTTAAGGCTTGAGGAAGCACGAGGCATCCAAACCAACCCAGAAATTGCAAAGCATCCTCAAGCAATAGGCACTTACAAAGCTCCAAAAAAAATGATGATCAGACCACACCAAAAGAAGTTGTGGACAGCAAAGAAGATGACAGTGAAGATGAGGTCAGTCACGAAACAGTGGAAGAAGCTGATCCAAATACAGAGAGGGAAAAGGAAGATGTTCAGACTACATGGAAGACAAACCCCGAAATGAGTCCAAGAAATCTACCGAGACCATCCATTATATCTTCTGTGGAAGTTCAAATTTTTAGGGGAAGTCCAGGAGAAAATCCAATAGATCACATAGACAGCATTAAGGATTTTTTTTGCCTATACACTGTAGCAGAAAAAGAAAAGGTTATCATAGCGAGCCACTACTTAAGAGAAGCTGCCAAGGCATGGTGGAAGCTATTAAAAAAACCACCTACCACGATCCAAGGATATGAAAATGCCATCTTAAAAAAATATTGGAGTCAGGAAAGGCAGGAGGGAATCTTGCATAGACTGAACACACAGAAGTATCAAGAAAACTACAGACAGGGATACGCAGCTTACTTCATCCAGCAAGTGACCACATTCAAATCCCTTACAGCCTTCAAATATGAGGACCAACACATCATCCGGACGATTAGACATCATTTACCCCCATGGATCCAAAGAGTCATGCTTGGGATGTGCCCTATGTCAATAGAAAAGACCATAGACTTTTTGACTGCAATAGACTATGGGAACTTGACGCCAACCAGGAAAGACCAGGACTATGACCATTACAATGCCAGACAGTTAAAACAATATGTACCACCTGATCCAGGGAAACAGTAAGATAAACTGTAGAGACAGATATATATATATACAGAAGACCAACTGACATGACCATAGGAAAAATGAGACTTGATAAACGGACCGATTTATTAAACTTAATATAAGTTGAATATTCAAAAAATTGATCGCAGTGAGACATGTATAATTTTTGTAGTTTGGGCAGGTTATATTATTCACGCTCAGGCTGTTCTCCCAGAGTCTATACACTTATGCAACTATATCCTGCGTAAGTAAAGTCATTTTTTTTTCATTGTTTTTTTTTTGAAGTGAAAAGAAATGAAGCAGTCGGATCTGAGTTCGATCCTAGCTTCATGTTATTTACCCTAATACTAACCTTAAATTTCCGATGCAATGGGGCTTTATACGTTCAATCCACGCTAATTTCCATAATGAATAACTTATTTCAAATGCGTAGCAAAATTAATTAGTTTAGTTTAAAATTGATCAATTCTCTAAATAAATTCATGATAAAATATTCATGAATTTATATATATTAAATTGCGTGGATTGTGCGTATATATATTTGTAAATATTAAATATATATAATTGTTCGAAAGTTTCATTGCGTCGGGAATACTTGTTTTTTTTCACCTTTAAATAATTTGTAAAGTTTCGGTGATTAAAAGCTACATTCCTTCGATAAGCTTTAAAATTCTTAAAAACAATAGTAAAGCTTTATGAATTGGAAAAAGATAAGGATTCATTTTTCTAATTAAATCATTTTCAGATTTTAAGAATTCATTTTCAATTAGAGAAGGAATTCAAGCTAATTAGTTTGAAAGCCTTATCGAGGGAATGTATTTGAAAACAACTAATTATAAAAAAACACATTGATAATAAAATGAGCGCTAGCCGGAGGCATCAGTGAACAGTATATATAGCCCTGAAAAGTCAGGAAAAAAGGCTAGCTTTTGTTGTCGAGTAGTGCAGTGAACTCTGTGCGTATAAATTGTATTTCATCATGATAGAGGGCTAAAACATCAGGAATCTGGCTACGGTTCCTAAAGTCCCGAGAAATCTTCAATGGGGCTGCTGAATCTTTTCCGGACCGATCAGACTGCTAACATCATGAAAAGCTACTAAAAATGCTGTTCCAATAATCAACCAAATGGTGCCTACGTTTCACCGACTTGGATGTGTAACTTAAGAACCTAGCACGGAAGGGTAATATATTTCTCATGAACTCTAAACTCTCTGGCCAGTTCGAACTTTATTTTACACTCCTTTTTAAGAGCTCTTTATTCTCTAATGTAAAAATCTTTCTAACACCTTTTATTTACGCTATTGTAAATCTATATCTTAATTCTTTAATCTCTAGTCTTTAAACTTTTCTCTTCTTACTTGGCGGTTCAGTTAATATATATATTTGTGTGCTTTATTAATGTTCGTTTATTTAAAATTATATGCCAATAATCTCTCGACTCGATGAGCTCCTTTGTTCTATTTGCCTCACGCAAATAATATATTAATTTTAAATAGTAATTCTCGCCCATTAGAACTAAATTTATAAGTTCTATCAATCATCGAGTCGAAAGAAATATTACATGTTTACTATTTTTATAATTGGCTAATAATCAATTATTAGCTCCGTTTTTTACCTATGTCCCCAGCTCCTATCTAATACACAAAGGTTTATATATTCACAAAATGTTAAAATATTATTTTCTCGTTCCACTAATATTTATTAACTCAAATATAATGTTAAATGTTTTATTGCAAAAGGGCCGATAAAGGGTTAAATAGATTCTAATTCAACTTTTGTTATTTGTATTAAGATTCAGTAAGAGCACGATGATTAGGGCATAATTAATATAACTTACAAATACTTTCAAATAGTTTGTTAAAAGCTCGTTTGACTTTAATTAATTGATCAAGTTATCACGTCGAGCATTCTACTGGGTTTTATTTTTCAACGATGACCATCAAGTCATCATCATCGAACGTTGCTGACGCAGGGCAATCTTCCGCTCCGTTAGGCTGGTCGGTGATCATATTCTCTTATTTAAATTTCTCAAGGAAGAAAGTACCTCCTTTCGTATTCATTAGTCAAAGGGCGTAAGACTTGTTAGATGCAAGCCGCCATAGGACTTCAATCATCGACTAGCGATCATATTTCAATTTTACTCTCTGCCTCGTAAGCCGCCAGTACCGTTGCATCTCTGTTCCGGTAAAACCCGCTCCATGCTCGTGATTCGTGATGAAGTGATTTAAATTAAAGTCGAACAAATTCTCAAATATATTATTAATTCAATAAGTTTCAAATCAATTTTAACGTTATGCCCTAAAATACGTTTTGCTCTTCATGAATAGATTTCCGAACGTGAAAATAAATCTCACATTCCACCGTAATAAAATTAGAACAATCATTTCCGTTCTTAATGAATACCTTTATCCGCCTTTATATTTCTCATTGGGGGCATAGACATAGAATTCTATGTTGTGTAATAATTGTTGGCATATGATAAGGACCGCCACTCTTATTATATTTGTAAATTCTCTTAAAGACTAGAGGTAATTAATGCATTCTATGTTTTATGGAAACGAAACAAATTATTCTTATTAAATATTTTCTAACATACTTGGTTTCTCAGTTCATCATTCTTTTATAATTATTTAAATGTTAATACTCGCTGTCTGTGTTGGCAACCCGAACATACATATGATTCAATTTATAAAATTATTCAAAGTATATAAATTCTTAGATATTAGTGTTACTCAGGAGTCTCTAGTCCTCACCAACCGTTGAGCTAGTTCTTGGCGCATAGCACTGTGCCGTCAATTTCTGCTATCTGAGCTGTTGAGTTGGGTTTGAATTCAGTTTTGGTTCAGCTGAGTTTGAATCCGATTTGACGTGCAGTGGTGGTGGGTTTCGACCGGTACAATATATGTACACAGACTCAAAATAGAAGGGAAAATATGTGAGATTTTTTTTCTATCTATGATTTTTCTTCATGTGTAAAATGTAAAAGAAAAATAAATCAAATACTGTATGTTTTGGTATATAAATAAATCTTCAGTCTATAAAATATTGTGATATAAAAAAAAAATAACTAAATGAAAATTGTGTAA
>JAQFVV010006206.1:12531247-12766247 GCA_028023455.1 Epiperipatus broadwayi
CAATCATGCTCGAGATACACAGGTCTGGAGCAGTCCTGAATTCTAACCTATTTGCCTATTCTTCGAATCTCTGACTCAATGAACAACAATTCTGATGACACAGTAAAATTATTTTAAATCCGTGCCCAGAAGCAACGCAAAGCGGTAGAGCATAAGATCAGAATGATGATGATGATCGAGGTCGGAGTAGCCCAGTTATTACATTATCATAGTTATTTATTAATTCTAAGCTCTTAGCTAAAGAAAATAATTCTAAATATTAACTAGAAACTAATAATTCAACACAAACCAGGATTAATATGAAAATATATATATTTAATAAATGCAGAAAACGCATATATATGTTACAAAATTGTTTCACGCTTGGAGTGATTTTATACATTATGAAAACTTGGGATTTGTTTTATAAAATCCCCATTACATCAATTATTTAATAGATACCATTTTATCGAATGTGTTATAAGTTGTGCGGGGTTAATATGCCAAAATGTTGATGTACAAAATAATCTACAAGATCGGAACAGATTCGGATTACAGGAAGATACACGATAATTTAACGTTAATCATTTTGACAAATAAATATAAATTTACGGTCTCAATCATTTGTTTACAATCTTAAAATCATTACATATGTTTGATAAGCATCGTTTGGACATAGCGTCTCTAGAATAAGTATGCATAAGAAACAAACAATGTGCAATATTTACTAGAATAAATTATACAAATTGATTTGCGTCTCTGGGAATCGATAAAGCTTTTTAATGGAAAACAGTTTTTAGATCAACCTACTGAACGTATTTTACGAAATGAATCTTTATCTTTAACACATCATTGCGACTTACTAAGATTAGACAGACGGATGATCAAATTAAAGAGCCCAGTAACGGTACTAGCATACAATAACGAAAATAAGGCCTCATGGCGATTATGGATATTTTATCATTTAAAAGAATACTTTGAAACGAACTTAGATTGGATATATCCACGCCTTCTGGTGGAGCGATATCAAGAGAGGATCTGGGTTTGAGAGCCCAGAATCTGGATGCGCTGTCTTCTGCAGCACATAAATATCATAACCCTCGTAAACTTTACGTTTCCACAGGAAGCATTGTACCTGATTGTGAACGATTCTGAGAAGTAGGATGGGAGCTTTAGACGTTCCCACTGACTAAACAATCAAGAAATGGAGAAGATAAAATATCAGAATAATGGAAATGTATGCCAGCAACATTATTGGACATGATTATAATTTTCAAACTTGGAAATTGTCTAACCTCTTGCGCAATAATCTGTTTTCAATTCTGAGTCATTTAATTAATCATAATGAATAATAACGCTTCTATTTATAATATTATTAAACTAACATTTATATTTAAAGAATCGATTCCCAAATACGTATTAACAGGTAGAGTTTGCCTTTCAGGTACCAGCAAAAAGGAATGGATTAATTATATGAAGGTTCACGATCTTTTTAAAATAGAAAATTAAAGCAAAATTCATCCACAGTAAAAGTTTTTAATTTACTTTAAGAATAATGAATTTAAAATGAAACCAAACTCGCGAGCAATTTCTATTTAATATAGACAAAACTTTATTGATAAGTTTTAAATAAAGCCCACCCTTTTCCCAAGTAAAACAATTATTTCCCCCCTTACTCGCGAATTTAGCGATTTTGGCACATTAAAGAAAATAAATCATATATATATACATTAAACAAAATACATGAAATAATAATGGAATCGCACACATTTATATATAATTTAATTAAGCGTGAAAGGTAAGTTAAAATACATGATATTAATAAAAGATTACTGAGAGAGAGAGTTTAAAAGCAAAATTAGCAGAAGCTTATAAAACAATATATAAATTAAGATATGAAGGTTGAACTATAGATTACAAAAGTATTGTCGTATAAAGGCAGTTCTACGTTAAAAGGCTACCTAAGGAAAAGACAGCATAGCAGCGTCATTAGCAATCAGCAGTCGGAAGCAATCATGTTGTATGGTCGGCCGGATGGGACATGGCAATTGACAGGCAGACAGTTCTTCGAGAGAAGAAGAGATCGGTGCTAGATTCCACTACTCACGCTCCATCTACAGCACTTGTGTTGGCTTCTTAAAGGTAATTACCTCAACTGATTAAAAACTCCTCTGCACTTAACTAACAACTGAAAGTAAAAAAAAACTCCCCTTTCCTCTGTTCTGTGGTTCCTTTTATAACCTTTCAATACTGCCCAGAATTCAATTTCATACCCCACCCTTATCTCTGTAGTCCTTTTAAAAACAACATTTAATTAGTAAAATATTTTCAATAGATAAAGCTTGAAATACCCCTTTTAGCTGTTTTGAAAGATTTGAAAACAACTGATAAACGATTTGTTTTTTGATTGTAATTAAGATTTATAAGTTTTAATTACAGACAACGATCTGACTAGTGATAAAGATAATTTCAATATTTCAAGCCTTCCCCATTTTTCTTTGTTGTTACATTGAATATACACAGATATAAAAATAATTACAAATATCTAAGCAAATGTATTTTTATAGCAATAAAACTATTGCTTTAGTCATAATATATATACGCATCATTCAAACTACTGTTTCATTTTTACTAAACAAAATTAATTTTACTCATCTTTAGAATAATTTGACATACAGTGTGTGAGTGAATAGCATATATTTATAGCAGGGTCTGAATTGCAGGCCCCATAGGAGGTTAGTGTAGATGGTTAAGCATGAAGCTCAATGATGATTAGACATTGACTGCTTCATTCTTCCCCACTTAAAGTGATAAAAAAAAAATCAATAAAAAAAAAAACCTTTGTTGGAGTCTAATATAATGTTGGTGAGAAAAACAACCTTAATAAATGAGCATGAAAACTTTGCTCCTTGTGGACAAAAAAAAAACTGCCTTCTTATTTGAATCAAGTTTTTAGTATGGAGAAGAAAGAATCTTTCATTCCTTTTTATATTTTTATTTCAACTTCTTGCTGTTTTTTCCATTAACTGAAATATTTGGTATGAGGATCGGGTGGTGTGTATGGTTTCAATTGTCGTGCATTATAGATGCCATTAAACCCATTTTCTCCTTCCAATAGAAAAGCATTTTCATGACATCTTCTCCGAACAAGGTATGGTCTACTATACAAGGGAAAAAATTTTTTAAACTCCTTTTTTACTACACTGCTAGTCTTGGGAGATCTCAACCATACTTGATCGCCTTCCTGAAATTGGTGACATTGCATCTGTCCCCTCTTTATGCGATTTTCAGCTGCCTGGGCCAACCGTCTTCCAGCAGCTTCTTGGTCACGAATAGGGTCAATAACTATTTCATCTAGTGGCACCAGGTTCGGAAATAAGTTGCGACATGACTTCCCATAGTGAAGGCGTTCAGGCGTAAAAACGGTAGACTCATTTATCATCTGGTTTATACAGTTGACTATTTCTGGGGTTTTATTTACCCAATCCCGGTGGTTGGTTGATATGTTGGTGCGAAAGAGACGATTGAGTTCTCTCATGACTCTTTCGCATGGGTTAGATTGGGGATTCCTAATCGATGTCAACCGATGAGTGAGTTGTTGCTTCAAAAGCCAGCTTTTCCATTCCTTAGAGGTGAAGGCTGAACCATGATCTGATAGAATAGAATTAGGTTTTCCCACCTCAGGGAATTGTTTATCTTGGAGGGCCCGAATCGTATTCCTTGAGTCTGCAGCCCGGACAGGATATGCTCGTACATATTTGGAAAAAACATCATAGGTCACGAGTAGATATTGGAACTTTCTAAATTTGGGCAATGGGCCATAGTGGTCGATTGCAATTAGCTCATTGGGCCTTGATGCAGTTATGGGTTTCACAGTTCCAGCATAAGACTTGTTTGGAAACTTAGTCCGGGCACATGTTGTGCATTTCCGTAACACTGTGAGAATCTGTGTGTACATACCTGGCCAGTAAAATTGGCGTCTCAAGGCTTCCTCAGTTTTTCGTGGCCCATAATGTCCCAAGGTTTTGTGGACGTGTTCGACCAGTTGCATCCTAATCTTATTTGGCATCATGATTTTCCATGGGTTCTCCATGTCTTTTGTTTTACATTGCAGGATCCCATCTTTTAAGCGGAATTGGGAGTATCGCTGCACATTTCTTTTGTTTGTACACATTAGATGATTGGTTCCCAGGTTGGAAATAATGTTAGCATATTGGTCATCTTGCCAATATCGTAGATTTGTCAAATCAGTTTCCATAGGGGTCTTCGTGGTCGTGGCCATGATTCTGAGGGTCTGGTCACTCAGCTGGGGATTTTGGATACTGGCAGGTACAGGATGGCGGCTTAGGATATCTGCCACAATGTTCTCACGCCCTGGGCAGTAAGCCACTTTGTATTGGAACTGTTGAAGGGCCAGGCTCCACCGGATCAATCGATCGTTAGTAAGGAAACTCTTATTCAAGAATTCCAAACATTTGTGATCGGTTACTATGACCACGTCAGACCCCAGGAGAAATTGCCGGAATTTCTGGCAGGCCCAAACGATTGCTAGGGTTTCTTGTTCTGTGGTCGTATAGTGAATTTCGGCTCCCTTTAAGGAGCGACTACAAAAATAGAGCACCTGATGCTTTCCTTCTTCATTAATTTGGAATAACACAGCCCCCAATCCCTGCTTGCTACTATTAGTCTGGACATAAAAGGTCCTTGTAAAATCAGGGTGACACAACATTACAGCTTTAAGGAAATGTTTTTTTATGTTCTCAAAATCCTTGTCATGTGCTTTGGTCCATTCCCATTTATGATCTTTCTTTAGTAACTCTATCAGCTTTCCTGTCTCATGAGCAAAATTTGGGTAAAACCGGTGATAGAAGTTACAAAGCCCTAGGAAAGATCGGACCTGTTTCCGAGTTTTTGGTTTAGGGAAGTGC
Organism: Epiperipatus broadwayi; assembly: GCA_028023455.1. Taxonomy (NCBI): domain Eukaryota; kingdom Metazoa; phylum Onychophora; class Udeonychophora; order Euonychophora; family Peripatidae; genus Epiperipatus; species Epiperipatus broadwayi. Next base: position 12,536,155 of record JAQFVV010006206.1, read on the forward strand.
TCGATGGCTTCTACTTTTTCAGGGTGGACTTTGACCCCATACTCACTTACAACATGTCCAAGGAATGTAATTTCTTTTACCGCAAAGCGACTCTTTTCCAAGTTAATAGTTATGTTTTCTTGGGCACATTCACGGAAAAATTGTTCCAGGCATTTCAAATGTTCAGTGATGTTTTTCGATGCAATTACTATATCGTCCACATAGCAGACCATATTTTTCTGTACCTCTTTGGATAGGACTTGTTTTAAACATCGCATCAGTCCTGCCCCACTATTAATGAGTCCAAAGGGGACTCGCTTAAACACATGGGTATGTCCTCCATACCGAAATGCGGTATACTTTCGGTCACGAGGGTCTAGGGCCATCTGCCAATAACTGGCGGTAAGATCTAAGGTAGAAAAGATCGTCTGCCCTGCCAACTGGACAAATACTTCCTGGATCGGTGGCGGGATGTCTCTCTCAGGGATGGTCATGCTGTTTAATTTCCGTGCGTCCAAACATAGCCGCAAATCTCCATTTTTTTTTCACCACAACCAGCAGATTGTTATAGGGAGATGGGCTCCGCTCAATAATATTCCACTCCATCATCTGTTGAATCTGCTTTTCCACCTCAACACGGTATTGGAATGGGATGGGGTATGTTTTGGATTGGGTGTACTATTTCTCCTTCACTCGAATTCTATGAGTATACCCCTTTATTTTTCCAGGAGTCTGGGCGAACACCTGAGCATAATTTTCTAATATGCTTTGGATACTTCTTTTATCTTTGGACCCTGTAATAGCTGAGTCACGGACCTTTTTTCAATCAATGCTGAATCAACAGGCTGGATCAAGCAGCTTTGCTTCTCAGGTACGGCTTGGTGGGTCACTTTGAAATGTGTTGATTCATTGTCGAATAGGCATTTTCTTCCGAAGAAATCGATAATTCCATGATTTTGGGTTAGAAAGTTGGAACCCAACACCACATCATAGATTAGTCCAGATACAATCAAGAATGTATGGCCCATCAAACACCTGAGCATAATTTTCTAATATGCTTTGGATACTTCTTTTATCTTTGGACCCTGTAATAGCTGAGTCACGGACCTTTTTTTCAATCAATGCTGAATCAACAGGCTGGATCAAGCAGCTTTGCTTCTCAGGTACGGCTTGGTGGGTCACTTTGAAATGTGTTGATTCATTGTCGAATAGGCATTTTCTTCCGAAGAAATCGATAATTCCATGATTTTGGGTTAGAAAGTTGGAACCCAACACCACATCATAGATTAGTCCAGATACAATCAAGAATGTATGGCCCATCAATCTCTCATTAATCTTCACCTCTAGCCAGATTTGACTGTTCTCGCTCATGATTCTTTTCCCATTAGCCAAGGTCAACTGGATGGGACGTGTTGGCAATTGCATGATCTCCCCTTCTCTCTATATACTTTTAATCCATGCCTTTGATACGATCGATGCTTGGCTTCCTGAATCCACTAGTGCTAATACCTTGGTGGATTCTATCATCACTTCAATAATAGGACACAAGCTTGTGGTTGTAACATTCTCAATGCTTTCTTTTTCCCATATTATGTTAGTCATCTGGCTACCATCTGGTTTAAACTGATTCCGTTGTCTCTTTAAATATTCTGGGCATTCCTGTATGTCCCCCTTCCTTTGTTCTGGGTTCAATTTTGGGGTTCCATCTGTTTCTGGATTCCTGAATCCATAGTCTATTGAAACCAAAAACTCAGTCATTTCATTTATCTTGTTGATCTGGCTTATGATCATCATTTCCTGCACCTTCATCGGCATGTTCTGTCGAATGGTACGGATATGTGATTCTGACCATGTGATATCTGGTAGAGATCTGAGTCTTGCGGCTTGCTTTAAAAAAATTGTGCATACGTTTCTTGGTGATTAGTTGGAAATTTTTCATTGATTATAGTGTGCAAAATATACTCCTGTCTTTCTTCACTCCAAAAAATCTTGCATAGTGCCCGGCAGTATTCTTCGAGATCTGTTGGTTTGTGTGTCAATGATTGCCACCAGTCTTTAGCGGTTGCCTCCAAATGCTGGCTAGCTATGGCCATTTGTTCCCCACTGCTCAGTGCATAGAGTGAAAACATTGCCTTCAGATTTTCCATATGTTCCTGTGGACTCTCCTGTGGTTCACCACGGAAGATCTGGATCTGCATAAATTGTCCAGTGATGGGTAGTTCCTGATGCCTCATTTTATTTACTAAAATTCCCTTCTATTTTTTTTTTAAAGAATTCTTTAAGCATGAAATTTTGGTTGCTATACTTTCTGACTTCCTTTTTATATTATTTCTTCATGAATTATACACCTCTCTCCCTCCTCTCTTCAACTGTCTTCATTTTGCCATTTTTTTCCTTTTTTTTTGCTGAGGACTGCTGCTGACAACAGGAAAAATATTTGATCATAACATGTATGTATATGACCTATTGGAATTCAACTGCCTTGCTGCTTGACTTTTGGTTGTTTTTCTGCACCTATAATAGACCCTTGCAAAAAAAAATTGATTAGTGATTTGTTTCTGCAATATCATATATGTTCTGCTCATGACAATTATACATAGAAAAACAGTGGAAATATAATTTAACTCTCTCTCAACCCCTAACATCCTGGTTTGAACTCATTTTGACATGTATTTTATTATATTACTGTTGGCACATTTATATAATGGCGCCAGCCAACAGTACATAAAAAAAAACAATTCCAAATACATCTGGGCTACTCAACTAGTAAATATAAGTAGTTTGTTACTCATTATAAACTCTATTACAAATATAATGTACAGAAAATGAATGACACATGAAGTGCACCTTGTTACAATTTCAAGGTTTATAACTTATGGCTGAAGTACATGGGTTTTATTTATAAACATTTTCATTTTCTGCATATATAACATAAGAAACATCTTTTATATGGTTTTAAAACCAGATACAGAAAAAAAAATGGTTGTCACACATGGGTATCGAAATTTTTTCATTTTTTAAACAAGATTTTGCATTTGTAGCTATTAACATGGAAAAACAATATTTTTCTATAGTTGCAAAACCAGATACAACAAAACCCATTTACATTTATGGTTGCAACACATGGACATTGGTTTTAATATAAAATTTTCACCTTTTATGTATATAAAATCAGAAAACAAACTCAGGTAGGAAGGAAATATACATATCTATCATCAATGATCTCTTACAACCTTTTTTTAAAACATACATATAAACAGAATTCAGTACTCAGGGTATGTGGGTGTTTATATCGAAGTCCCATGTTGGGCGCCAAGCCCGGAAAAAAAAATCCACCACTTTAACGGTCGGGGATGATGATGACGTTTCCAGTCTTAGCATCTGCACTACAGAGCGCCACTAGGCTACTTTGAACCTAGAAAATTTATAAAGTAGACAGGTACGTGCTGTTTAAAAAAAATATTTTTTTTAATTTATATTTGATCACGGCCGTTAGCCCTAGGTCACTAGCTCATAGAGTAGCAGAGATTTTAAACATTTATAAGTTTCAATAGATTTCTATTCTCAAAGTATATATATTAAATATTTATAACAATAAAATAAAATAAGCCACTGCCAGTAATTAACACACAAATAGATTTTTATTAACGCACATTTAAAATTGAGGAATAAATTTATTTTTAGGTTTTAACATTAATATTTTTTTTAAAATTTAAATTACTATTTTCAATAGATCGCACAGATGGATATTTAAATTATATTTTACTTTAGCATGACGAGCATAGATAGTCTACATGGATTTTTTTTTTTCACTTAAAACTTATCAAAACATTCATTCAGTCTCAGCCAACCCAATGTCAGCTTCCAGATATATATTTGCAACTAATGCAATATGAAGATGCTAGCATAAAACCACGCCGACAGGAATGGGCATCTGACGGCGTGATATTATTTGAAGGAAATGATCCGTGTCTAGATCAGGAAAGGGCATCTGTTAGACTAAGGAATCATGTATATAATTTTTTTTATTTTAAAGAGTGCTACGTATGGGGGAAAGCGGTCTTTCTGCCGTCTTATAAATCCCTGTCCATAGAGCTAGAAGGGGTCAATGGCGCAGGAAATACATCTGCCACCATTTCAACGATATGACTGCCTCTTTGGGGTCATGCATTCAGTTGGGCACGTTGCCCTGTATGCTAAACACGCTTCACATTACATTAATATAAACACCCATATATCCTTCCACAAGCATTGCCCTAACTACGAAACAAATAGCCTGACACTAAAATCCTTTAAATTAAACATAAACGAATTTAAACAGTTATTACTCTTTATCCATGCAGCTATCTACACCCAACTTTAATTTAATACATTTTATTTAACAGATAGAAATAAATAACCTAGTTAATCACAAACATAAATAATTAAATAAAAAAAATGGAAATGATTGAAATAGCAAACGTATATAAAAACAAATATTTACAATTGATTTAGAGTTCTATTCTTGGTAAGATAAGAGTACATTCATTTATATTACTTTTTTTTTTTGGGATTGATTACTTATTGACGTTATACGGTAATTATTTAAAAGAAAGTTCAATTGGCAAAAGTTTATACTTTACAGATTCTGAGGTCCATCTTCGTGATCACTTATATAGATTGTTTGTTCTTCCTTTTTAAAAACGAAGCCACCACTTGCCATTCCTTTTTGGTCCCTAACTGGCATAGGGAGGTCTCAGCTGGTTGTCTGGAAAATCTAATTTTATTGCAGACTTCCATATCGTGAAAATCTGCAATATAGCTAGTTATAACGACATATTCATAGTCAGCTCTCAGATAACAATTATAATAATCATTTGGCTTTTATATTTTTCTTAGCCTCTTATCATTTGATCTTAGGATTCAATCGGCAATACGTCACTAATCCTCTGGTATTTCAGTTACGGTCCGTGCTGAATTTCTGGTGTTTGCATTGGTCATTTAATTTTTTTGTACTCTCTTATATGACCCTTTAATTTATTTTAAATGCCCCAAGGGCTAGCTTGTTTTCGAACAATCATTTAATTAATAAAACAATCATTTCCATTTTCTAAGATTATAGAAATCAACATTATTTCTATTTCCAAAAATATCAAATCTTTATATCTTTTACTTTTTTACAAAAAAAATTACTTTCAAATAAAACTATTTTTTAAAATAGTTTTTAAAGTTGTCCATCATGAGATCTATATATACGTTAAACAGTTTTTAAATTTCAGTTTTTAAGTTAAGTTTTCTTTTTTTTTAATAAATCAATTTTTATTTGTGATCTTTCATTTTAATTGTAAAATAATGTGACGGCATATTATATTCTGTTACAATATATAGTGGGTTTTTGGTATTCTTTATTGTTTTTTTTATTGGGATTTTAAAAGAATAGAAAGAAAAAAAGGACAAAATGGTAGATTAATTATTTGTTTAATTGGATTGAGATTACATCGAAAGTGATATTAAAGAAATTTTTTGTTTTTTTTAAAACAATTTCGTAATTAAATTTTCTGATCTGAAAAGGTGGGGGAAAGAGAGATAAGAATTATAATTAATTCTATTGTCATGGCTTCTAGTTAGCTGGTGTTAAAAAACTAAAAAAAAATTAAAGAAATGCAATCACTGGCTGGGAACGTGATCAGATAAAAGGACAATGGAAAAAGGACTATAAATAAGAGACAAACCTATTGTTTAAAGAATTATTATTATTTTTTTTTTAATAACAGAAGAGAACTATTTAAGAGTGAAAATAAAATGTTAGAAGGCTAAACAACTAAGATCCATCCCCAGCCGGGACACTAGCCGATTCCTGGATTTCATCACCGAGAAACCACCGAAGAGAAATCAAAGTTAGCCAGAGGACAAAATGCGTTACTGTGAACCAACTCCCAAAGGATCCCAAGGAACATGTATGGACACTGATTGATCTGGGTAATATAAACTTTGTTTGTTTTTTTAATTGAACTATTGATTGCTGATCCATAAAAACACATCTGATTAGGATTGTATTGAATCAGCCATGAACTATAAGCCGCGACAATAGAAGGGATTGTGTCGTATATATATTTATAATGCTTATAATAACATTGTTCAATTTGTTTATATTGTTTTGTTAAATTTTGTTTTTTTTGATGTATTTCTATTAGGAGTCTTGAATAAAAGTAAAGTAAAACTTATAATAAAGCTTATTATTATTTGAAACACATTAAGTGTTCGAGTTTATTCCTTTAGCGTTTGTATATGATAATAACACATATGACCATAACGTATACACGCATATAAAAAAAAATGGGATTGCAAAGGGGTGGTTAGCTGGATCTGTCATACGTATAAAAATTAACAGCCGCGATCTAAGATTCTTCTAATTTCGCAACTCTAGGTTATTCCCTAGTGGCGTCCTCGACGATACGATTCTAGCTGAAATAATGGCACAGAGGGGTGAGAGAGGAAAAGATAGAAAATGGTGTACCCAACATTTTGGGGCTTACAAGAATAATAAACGGCTGGAGATGTGAGATAGGTAAGGTAGTTTAGATTTTACATGAGATCAGAGAGTTGGTGTCTTGATTGGGGGAGGATTTAGAATTAAGTATAGAAGAAAAAAGACAAAATAAAAATGAGCGAGGACTAAAGTGTAGCAGAAAGCCCGGTGGTCACATTCAGGAACCCCGAGCGGTGTCAGTTGGAAGAGATACTGGGAGCTATTAATGACCTAAAAAGAATAGTTTTGGAAGACCGGAAAGAAATAAAGGAGATTAAAGGTATGATAGAAGAAGACCGGAAAGAAATAAAAGAGATTAAAAAAATGATCAAAGACATGAGAAAAGAGATAAATGAGTTAAAAGAGAATAAAGAAAACAGATTGGATATAGAAGGGGATTTAAGTAGAACAGAAGTTGAAGCTGATAAGGATAGTGAGAGAAAAAGGGAAGGGGAAGAACAACTAGAACAAATAAAAGTAAAACCACGAAATAAGTGGACAGGTATAGACACGGAGGAAAGTAAAATGAAAAAGAAACTGAACGAACCCAAGGAAAATAGCCTCGATAGAATGGCATTAGCCAAGTTTATTCATTTAAAAGGGTTTAAAGGAGACAGGGAAGAAAGCCCATTTGATTATTTGAATAGTTTTCAAGATTTTTTTCACTTTCATAGATCAGAGGAAGCAGAAAAAATTATTATAGCGATGAGCTATTTAAGTGGTCCCATGTGGCAATGATGGAAAGCTGTAAATTACAGACCCAAAACTTTCTCGGAATATCGAAACATGATTTTACGGGGGTTCTGGGGCGTGGAAAAACAAGAGGCGATACGCATGAAAATATCGCGAGAGAAATATAAACCTGACAAAGACGGAATGTACAGTCAGTTCTTCCAGTGTCAAGTGGCAAAATTAAGAACATTGGAAGCTTATCCAATGGACCAATTTCAAATAGTGAGAACGATAAGATACAACCTTTCTTCAGGAGTACAGCGGAAACTGGCAGAAAATCGACAGCTATCGATTGAGGAAGCCATAGAAATATTAGTCGATATGGAGTATAACGATACAGAAGACGGGGAAGACTCTAAGATTAGGTGGGAAAATAGTAATGAACCTAGTGGAAAAGGTAACGGGATAAGAGAATTTACAGGCATGTGCCCTCACGGAGTAATTAAAGTGTTTTTTTTTTTACATTTTTTTTTATTGGTAACGGATGCAATGAGCCGATAATTTCGATTGGCCCATATTATAATCTTTATATATGTAAAAATCACATACATACACATATATATTAGGCATAGAATAATAAATAAATGCTGTGTATATAGAAAGTTTTTTTTTGGGAGGTATTAATTATTAGTTTATATATATATATAGTGGCTTTTGGTATTATTTATTGTTTTTTTTATTGGGATTTTAAAAGAATAGAAAGAAAAAAAGGACAAAATGGTAGATTAGTTATTTGTTTAATTGGATTGAGATTACATCGAAAGTGAAATTAAAGAAATTTTTTGTTTTTTTTAAACAATTTCATAATTAAATTTTCTGATCTGAAAAGGTGGGGGAAAGAGGGAAAAGAATTATAATTAATTCTATTGTCATGGCTTCTAGTTAGCTGGTGTTAAAAAACTAAAAAAAAATTAAAGAAATGCAATCACTGGCTGGGAACATGATCAGATAAAAGGACAATGGAAAAAGGACTATAAATAAGAGACAAACCTATTGTTTAAAGAATTATTATTAATTTTTTTTTAATAACAGAAGAGAACTATTTGAGAGTGCAAATAAAATGTTAGAAGGCTAAACAACTAAGATCCATCCCCAGCCGGGACACTAGCCGATTCCTGGATTTCATCACCGAGAAACCACCGAAGAGAAAGCAAAGCTAGCCGGAGGACAAAATGCATTTCTGTGAAACAACTCCCAAAGGATCCCAAGGAACGTGTATGGACATTGATCGATCGGGGTAATAATAAACTTTGTTGGTTTTTTTAATTGAACTATTGATTGCTGATCCATAAAAACACATCTGATTAGGATTGTATTGAATCAGCCACGAACTATAAGCTGCGACAATAGGAGGGGTTGTGTCATATATATATTTATAATGCTTATAATAACATTGTTCAATTTGTTTATATTGTTTTGTTAAATTTTTTTTTTTTGTTATGAGGGTTTTTCAAATAACTTTTGACGAAATTCAAGACTATAGGGGGGATTAAAAATAGAAATGATTTAAGAAAGCAAATGAAAAGTTTAAGGTGGAGTAAATATTGAAAGAGAGGGTATGGGGTTTAGTGAAATAACTGACTTCTAATAGTAAGCCACTTAGTCCCTGTACCGGTCAAGATTCAGACTGGTCTGGGACGCTTATATATATATATAAGTAAGAGTGCATGTTCCTTCGAGAACGAAAAAAAAAAAATATATTACTCTTCACCTGTGTTTTTTTTATTTATATAAAAAAAAAGAGAGAGAGAAAAAGAACGATAATGTTAGGCATGTTGAGGGATTACTAAGGATGTATTTCTATTAGGAGTCTTGAATAAAAGTAAAGTAAAACTTATAATAAAGCTTTATTATTATTTGAAACACATTAAGTGTTCGAGTTTATTCCTTTAGCGTTTGTATGTGATAATAACACATATGACCATAGCGTATTGTAACGGTCAGAAAACGTGTGACTCGTAAACATAGTGCAGAATTCGACCACCATACAGAACAGCAGCACCATCGAGTAGCGAAGCCACCCGTGGTACTGAGTTCGAACATAGTTTATCGATTCCACAATACAATCCACGAAACAACGCATCTGATGCGACATTAGTAAATATTTCCTTAGGCACGGTGGTCAGGGAGATGCAAGAGATTCATGATTTTATTCTCGAGTTAGCCAATAACCAAACTAATATTAATTAAACATTCATATTTACATAATCGAGGAAATATTAGATAGAATGGGTATCGAATAAATGAAACGTAATTGCAGACGTACAGTTTTAAATTATTTATTAATACATTTTAATAAAACAATTATTAATAATATTTTATGGACTAACAGCTTCAGTAACGGGATTTGCAATATGATTATATTTTAAAGAATACATTTATTTATTTACACATTATTTTATATTGAGGATTTCAGTAGCGGTATTTCCGATACTGAAATGTTTACAAAAGGAATTCACTTTTTTGAAGGCTTAATCTAGCTACCTAAAATTCTCGAATAAGTATTTCTAATGCATGGCTTGGAGAATTTATACCTTTGCAATGCAAGAGTCTAAAGTATGGGTTATAAGAGTAACGGCAGACATATATTTATTTAATTAAAATATTTATTTATAACTAAGGGCAAACATTTATTTGAGAGTGAATTACGAAGATAATGCAGAGGCGGAGTGATATATAGAATAATAGAATTGAGCAAAGGAACACGTGGTACGCTTTAGAAAGGCGATATGGAATGGCAGTATATCGAAACTGCAATGCCGCGAATGGGTTTATAAGAATATCCGACTGGTCTCTGCCTTGGTCCGACGAAGTAAGGTGTCACATAAGCATAACCAGGGACAAGCGGTACGTGGCGCGATTTGCCGGCTGGCTGCATGACATTGTCAAATCCTACGGGAGCACCCATTATGCCCGCTTGTGTAGGACGACTGGGGTTAATTTCAACCCTGAAGAATCCGGAAATTTCACGGCGGAATGGGTCATCGCGTCTCTAAAACGTAACACATGTATACTGATAATTGATTATGATGAGATTTAAATAGATTTCTAATTCGGCTCTACATTATCAACATTTACTAAAGAACGTTGGTGACTCTCAAAGAAATGTAATTTTCTGGAATTATTCACTGATTATTTAATAAATACAAAACATATATAACTTGGGAATTATTATAACTAATACGTCAACCATTTGCGAAGTAGTAGACCCCTGCATTACAATAAATGAAGCATTGAATGCGTGTCGATTTATATGAAAGTTAAGTTATTAAAGAAAGTAAATATTAATGAAAATTTGACACGCATTCATTGTTTTAAGCGATCATAGATTTAAACTTTGAAAATTGAAATAATTATGAGCATGCAATAATTAAATAATAACTATAGATAGAAATGTAGATTATAGAAATACGCACCCAAGACAGAATGAGGTAAGCTAGATTAGTAGAGAAATTTACACATTAAGTTAATTATTCAGTTTTAGTTATACAAATGATAGTTTTTACATTTTATAAATTTAGATAAGTAATATGAAGAATAGCTATAGCATATTATTAGAGTACTCTAGAGTCTGAACACAGACAGGTACCTGTTTTATAAGAAGTTTTCCGAGTCCATTGGTTAAGTAGCAAATAGTTCATGAGTGGCAATTTTTTCTTGTATTTAGACGTTTCATTTTACTTTCACAGCAGCAAAAAGTTCACGAGTGGCAATTCTTTCTTGTATTAAGATATTCATTTAATTTCATGGCAGCAGCAGCTTTCTCATTCATTTCAGGCAGCAGATCTTCATGGTGAATTTATGACGGGCAATGAAAGTTCAGCATGATAGGCCATCTCCCGATGGAGAATAATCTAGGTGCTTTACTCGGTCATACCTTGGCAGGAACAAATTATTTTTATATTTTGGAGACTCTCAGTGATCGAGAGCAAAGCTAAAGTTTAAGTGAATGTCTTCAGCAAGTCTAAGATGGCCTCTTTTTTTTATCTTGATCTTTCACATTTTTGTTAAGATATTTTTAGGTTCTATTTAATCTGCCCTGAGGATAATCAATGCATTTAGTTGGTTTTTAATTAAAGAAAGCTGCCGTTCTATTGTTTACATTTTATATTTACTAATTAATTTTGGGGAATTTTTCTTTAATTAATCTATTATCTATCACTGACCGATGCTTTTAAATTTCAAAAACAAAAAGGGAACATAAGATTATTTTAACTTTTAATTAAATATTACATAAGATATTTTTAGAATTATTATTAAACGAAATTTAAACAAAGCAATAAATACGAACTTTATAATCCAAAATCAATGATTAAAATTATACAAAATTATATAACAAAAAGAAATCTAAATTATATTATTTTATCCCTATTTATTGCGTTTAATTTGAGATCGAAATGTGTGCATGTTTAAGTTGAATTCTACATATATTTATACATTTTTAATATTGTTACACACACAATTCGATATCAAAAAGTTTAAATTTGGGCGGGATAGACCGGTCAGTGAGAGACGACAGAAAAAGGTGAAACTTAAGATTCGAATACGAATCTTACTGTTTCAGTATACACGCATATAAAAAAAAAGCAGCCGCGATCTAAGATTCTTCTAATTTCGCGGCTCTAGGTTATTCCCTAGTGGCACCCTCGTATGATATGATTCTAGCTGAAATCAAAAAAAAAATTTTGATTCTTAGCCTACAAACTTTTAGATACGGAAAGTAATTGCACAAGGTGATTTATTCCTTATTGTCAAAAAATATTCTAGTGAATTTAAATGAGAATTATAAATCGTTTAAAATATTAACAGATTTTGGAGATGGTTTAGATTTGAATATGATTACGAACACAGTAGATACTGTATAGCACACACAAAAATGAAGAAATGAATCAGTAATTTTTCTAACAAGATTAGATAATATATATAAGAACATTTTTAAATGACCCATTAGAAGAACTGCTTATCGGAAATCGTAATGTGGAAGAAAGTTAAGGTGATATAACTGTGAAATGACAAGGAAGTCTGTAGAAGAGAATGATATCTCTTGATATTAGAAAAAAAGTTATTTCAGCAATGAGAAGAAAATATAACAATATTGCTAAAAACAAAACTGACATCATGTCTATTTTGAATATGAACTATCTACTTCTTAAAGGAAAATCCTAATGCTGTTTATGATCTAAAAACAATTTTCAAGATTTATCTGTGTCAAATTCAAATCCTAAAGATTCTACAAAAAAACTTTGCAATATGAAAATAATAACCATGCAATTATTACATTTTAAATGTAAAAGTTAATTTAAATCATGGATTCTATGTGCATGGAAAGAGGATACCTTCTTCATCAATATTGTTTTTAGCCAGTGCAGTGAAAATCGTGCAGATTAACTTGGGTCCTTTAATTAATAGTAGCTAGACTTTTTTCCCAACTATTATTGGATGAATGTATTATCTATGATCTTTTTACCTGAAAGAAAAAAAAAATCCTAAGTCTAATTATGATCTAAAAACATCTCCAAGATTTATCTGGTTCAGATCCAATCTCCAAGTAATGGGTATAGCAAGTGAGTTAACTAATTACCATACCACAAGGCTCTTTCTAAATGGAAAAAAATGAGATAAATAATACAAAGAATGCAAAATTCCAAGAAATTGTAGGATCATTATAGATGTTTTAAAGATATAGAGAAATTGTTGGCAAAGCTCTACATCAAACATAAATAATAAAGATTTGTATTAGATGATTGGAATAATGCAATAGTGATACTGTTTATTTAAGAAAGATGAAAAAAAAAAAAATTAGTATTGTCTATCCAGAACTTTGAATTTAAATAAAAAGGAGCAATACATTTTACTTAAAAATGTTACAGAATGCTAGATTATATCCAAGTATTGAAAGAATTTACAGAAAGACTACTGAATATAAGTTGTCATTTTTGCATTGGATTTGTGATTATGGAAAGGTATTTAATTTTATAAGCATTTATTTGGTAATTAAAGCTTTAGTATATCAAGTTATTGATCAAGAATATTATCAAATTTTGAAGGTTTCTAAAAATATAATGGTTGTGATTAGGCTACATAATCAATAAAGAAATGAACATTAAAAAGGATAATTCATATTTCCTAACTTTTTTAACTATTTTATAGGAAATATTTTGTGGATTAAATGGGAATCTGTGGAATTTAAAATAAATGGAGATTATTTGATTCATCTCCATTTTTTAAATGATGCGATTGATTTTGCAAAAAACGTTTCAGAAAATTTTATAAAGACTGAATATAAATGCTAAAAAGTTCAAAATTATATTCAATGTCTTTTCAAATAAGGAGAAAATACAGAATAATAGAAATAAATTAAAAAAAACAACTATAAATATTTTGGTTACATTATTAACATGAATGGAAATATTATTGATAAAAATAATCATTTTATTAAACTTGGGTGGATTGCTTTTAATAGAAATATATATATATAAAGTCTTATCAGCTTGAAAAAGAAGATTTGTAATAAAAGTTTGTCAATGCTTATTTATGGAAATGAATTTCAGATATTTAATGAAGAATGTTGCAGGCATAAAGCAAAGTATTAAAAAAGCATGTTGAGATTAGCAAATAGGGATCAGAAGCAAAATATATAGGTGAGAAACTAACAAGCATCACTAATATCAAAGCAAAACTCTCCATACAGTATTGCCGCCCTGTGCCAACCAGAGTAATCAATGAATGCCAGAAGGCTTGTGCATAAAATCCCTATCTAATGCCTACTCATCCAATATCCCCAGACTAGTTTCTGGCTTGTGGCCATCATCAGTGAGGAGCTTTGGATCTGAGAGCACTGCACCTAGATCTTAGGATCTAATGCAACCCTCCAGCACCCACCTTTTATCTCTACTTAACTACAAAACTATGAGAATGAAATTGAAAAACACAAAAATGTTTTCAATCTAAGCTCAATAGCTTATATAGTCATATGGGTCTGAACTCAGTTCAGCACCCATACATTTTGGCGTCTTTGGCTCTTCAACAACCATAGCCACCACTATCCTATTAGGCAGGATTGGTGCAGTGCTCTCAGATCCAAAGCTCCTCACTGAACATGGCCACAAGCCAGAAACTAGTCCGGGGATATTGGATGACTAGGCATTAGATAGGGATTTTATGCACAAGCCTTCTGGCATTCATTGATTACTCTGGTTGGCACAGGGCGGAAATACTGTATGGAGAGTTTTGCTTTGTTTATAAACAAATATGTGCTAGTATAAGAGATAATGATCATGTGATGCTTAATGGTTTAACACCAATCCTGCCTAATAGGATAGTGGTGGCTATGGTTGTTGAAGAGCCAAAGACACCAAAATGTATGGGTGCTGAACTGAGTTCAGACCCATATGACTATATAAGCTATTGAGCTAAGATTGAAAACATTTTTGTGTTTTTCAATTTCATTCTCATAGTTTTGTAGTTAAGTAGAGATAAAAGATGGGTGCTGGAGGGTTGCATTAGATCCTAAGATCTAGGGGCAGTGCTCTCAGATCCAAAGCTCCTCACTGACAATGGCCACAAGCCAGAAACTAGTCTGGGGATATTGGATGAATAGGCATTAGATACGGATTTTATGCACAAGCCTTCTGGCATTCATTGATTACTCTGGTTGGCACAGGGCGGCAATACTGTATGGAGAGTTTGTTTTGTTTATAAACAAATATGTGCTAGTAAAAGAGATAGTGATCATGTGATACATCACTAATATCCTTGAAAAAATAAAAGATTGAAATGGAATTGAATTAGACATATTGCTAAAATATATAAAACAAGATAAATAATAAATTCCTCAATGAATCCCTGGCGATTTTTGAAGACCTAAAAAAGACTGCATGTGAAATAATGAAAATAGCTAGAGAGATGTAGAGAAAAGAAGCTGAGAAAAAAAAAATAGAATGAGTTCATTCAGTAAATCAGTAGTGGTTTAAAATAGTATACATGTAATATAATAATATGTGGATATATATGTGCTTATCTTTTGTCTAAATACCTGTATCTCTTTTGAGCAAAAAAGTTGTATTTGAAAATATGTGTATAATGTAATAAATATACTGTTTTGTAATCTAATATTTGTAAATATTTTTTACTTGGTCTGGATATACTTAGCAAAATCAAATATCATGATATACATCAAAATTAAGCTAATGTTTTAATCATCATTTTGTTTTAATATTATGCAACAGTTCCATGACAAATTTATAAATATTTGCAATGTACAGTTTAAAAAACAAGTGGAGAAACATTTTTGATGATTGTGAATTACTACATTTATTGTTTAAATACAAATATAGTACATATGTTTAAGCTAGATAGAATTAATGCGGATTTGAACCCAGACTTCCAAGCTCCCTTCAGTCTTCCACTCCATCTTATGCAACTAATACACATGACCACATCCATGTGAAAAAGATAAATGATCTCCAATATACATAATTCGTGCTGAACCATCATTCATTAGTTGGTCTGGATCATCATCTCCCATACATATATACAATCAGTGCTCACTTTATATTAAAATAGAAAATCTTAAACTTTAATGGACAGGCTTCAATCTTTTCCACTCTCCAACTCTTCATTCATCCATATCATTGAAAATCTGATGATGGTATGTTCAAAGCCTTTATTTGCCAATTTTGATGTCATACCTATGTTGACTGTAAATCATTCTGACCCCTCATATGTAGGATTTTAAGACCATTCAGCATAAGTATATATACTATACTTATATTTAAATATTACAGATTCAAACTGTATTCTGTTCATCTCTCTTCTGTGTAAGAAGATTGAAGTCTGTCCGTTAAAGTTTGAAGATTTGCTATCTTAATATAAATCGAGCACTAATTGTATATATTGAAGCAGTTGGATCTGAGTTCGATCGTAGCTTCATGACATATAGCCATAAGTCCACTTCAAACCCTAGTACTAACCTTGAATTTCCGATGCAATGGGGCTTTATACGTTCAATCCACGCTAATTTTCATAAAGAATAACTTATTTCAAATGCGTATTAAAATTAATTAGTTTCAGATTTAAATTGATCAATTCTATTAATAAATTATATATTATAACTGCGTGGATTGTGCGTATATATTTGTAAATATTTAAATATATATAATTGTTTAAAAGTTTCATTGCGTTGGGAATGTTTGATTTTATTTTTAACTAATTTGTTAAAGTTTAAGGATTAAAAGCTATATTCTTTCGGTAAGCTTTCAGATTTTCCCTCTCCAAAAACAATAGTTAAAGTTTTATTAATTAGAAAAAAAGATAAGGATTTCCTAATTAAAATCATTTTCTGATTTTAAGAATTCATTTTCTAATTAGAAAATGAATTCAAGTTAATGAGTTTGAAAGCCTTATCGAAGGAATGTATCTAAAAACAACCAGTAAATCTAAAAACATTGATAATGAAAGAAGTGCTAGCCTGAAGGCATCAGAGGACAGATATATATAGCTCTGAAAAGTTTGGAGAAAAAAAAAAAAGCCACCTTTTCTGCAGAAAAGTGCCAGTAAATTATGTGCTGTTCAAAATCAGGAATTCAAATAGTGTTTCGATTATGGTGAAGCGCTAGAACATCAGGAATCTGGCTACTGTTCCTGAAGCCCTTTGAGAATCTTCAATGAAGCTGCTAAATTCTTTCCAGACAAATCATGCTGCCAAAATCAAATCAAATGCTGTTCAAGTAATCAATCAAATGGTGCCTACATTTTTTTACCAACTCGGACGTGTAACCTAAGGATCCAGCCTGGAAGAAATGGGTAATATATTTGCATAATGAACCTTAAACTTTCTGGCCAGTTCCGATCTTTACTTTACAATCCCTTTAAGAGCTCTTTTCATTCTATAAATGTCATAATCTCTGTGTAATAATCTCTGTGTAAACTTACTTTTATTTATGCTATTATATCGTAATTCTCTCAACTTCTAGTCTTTAACTTTCTCTTTTCTTACTTGGCGGTTTATTTATTATATTATAAATATATATATTTGTGTAATTTATTGAGGTTGTTACTTTAATTATATGCCAATAATCTTTCGACTCGATAAACTCCTTTGTTCTATTTGCCTTATGTAGAAAATATAATATTAAATCTTTTAATAATTCTCGCCCATTAGAACTAGATTTATACAGTTCTATCAATCATCGAGTCGAAAGAAATTATTAAATGTGTGTTATTTTTATAATTGGCTAATAATAAATTATTAGCTCCATTTTTAATCTATGCCACCGCTATTTTCTCGTTCCACTAATATTTATTTATTCAAATATAATCTTAAAATGTTTTTATTGCAAAAGGGCCGATAAATGAATCAAATATATTCTAATTCAAATTTCTGTTACTCGCTATTAAGATTCAGGAAGGGCACGATAATCGGGGCATAATTAATATGATTTACAAATACTTTAAAATAGTTTTCGTTAAAAGCTCGTTTGACTTTAATTAATTTGATCGAGTCATCACATAGAGCATTCTATATGGGTTTTATTTTTCAAACGATGACTGTCCGGTCATCATCTTCAACGTTGCTGGCATATGGCTATCATTCGTTTCGCATGCTTGTCGGTAGTAATATCTGTTATTTCAAATAATCGAGGAAGAAAGCACCTCCTCCCCTGTTCATGTTATAATTGGAACACCAAGGGCTCGTAGTTACGACTCGGCCTGCTTTCCCTCGTATTCCACATCTCTAAAGGGCAGTAAGACTTGTGAAAGACAAGCCGCCATGAGACTTAAACTACCGACCAGCGATTATCTTTCATTTTCTAGCTCATAATTCGTCAGTACCGTTACCTCTCTGTTCCAGTAAAGCCCGCTCCGGTGCTCATAATTTGTGATGAAGTGATTTCAATTAAAGTCGAACAAATTCTCAGTTATATTTAATTAAATAAGTTTTCCAATCAAGATTAAAGTTATGCCCTAAAATACGTATCTTGCTCTTCATGAATGGATTTGCGAATGTGAAAATAAATATCACATTCTTTAGTATAAAATTAGAGTAATAATTTCCTTTACTAATGAATACCTTTATCTGCCTTTATTTTCTTGTTGGGGGTATAGACATAGAATTCCAATATTGCGTAATATTTGTTGGCATATAATAAGGACCGCCACTCTTATCATAATTATAAACTATGTTAAAGGCTAGAGGTGATTAATATGATCATTATTTAAAATTCAAACAAAACAAATTATTATTATTAAATATTTTCTAAACACACTTGGTTTCTTAGTTCTTAATTCTTTTATGCTTATTTTAATGTTAATACTCGCTGTCTGTGTTGGCAACCGAACATATACATATGATTCGATTTAAAATTATTTTAGTCAGTTTATTATCAGATATTAATGTTAGTTCAGGGGTCTCTGATCCTCACCAACCGTTGAGCTAGTTTCTTGGTGCATAGCACTGTGCCATCGATTTATGCTAATCTGAGCTGGTGAGTTGGGTTTGAATTCAATTTGAACCAGCTGAGTTTGGATCCGACTTGCAGTTTAGGTGGTGGGTTTTTCGACTGATACAATATGTGTGGGAGATGATGATCCATCCGGACCAACTGATGAGTGCTAGTTCAGCATAAAATACGTATATTGGAGATCATTTATCTTTTTCACATGTATGTGATCGTGTGTATCAGCTGTATAAGATGGAGTGGATGACTGAAGGAAGCTTGAAAGTCTGGGTTCAAATCCCCTCTAATTACATTTATTATTATAAAAAATAGTTATATTCTTATTAAAAAAATTATTGCAAGGGAAGGAACTATCTGATTTTCCAAATTTTGTTATGAAAGAAAATAATATATAAAATTTTAATTTAAAAGTATATATACACATTATATACTATATCCAATAACAAACAATTTAGTAAGATACCTTCCATCTATAAGAAAACTTCTATTTGCATTGATTTTTGCATAGGAATAATGGTTTTTTAAAATCAAATTTTATAAATTTGGTAAAGTAATAGATTGAAAAAAAGTTTACAAGTGTTTGTGTTGGAAGTTTCTATTTCATGACTATTCTATCATAATGTCATTATAGTACGCCCAACTAGATTATTAACTAGTCCACTATTCTCTAGAGATACATTTTTTTGAACTATTAATATATATGACTATATGTAGTTATAATGGTGATGATGTTGGGAGATTATATGAGAAACTTCATCAAAAATAGTCACTTAATCCTATTGATACCAAAAAATGATCTGGTAACTCAGTATTTGACTGTTTATCAATTAACAAATGACAAAATAAAATTTATATAATTTTAAGAAAATGTTTTTTTATTTTGTATATATGTTTAACAAAAATTAAAGATGTGAATCTTAATTACAAAATATTAGCAAATTTTGATGGTTGTGAACTATCACTAAATTATTGTAAAATATGTTATTTATACTGAAATAATTATATTATAAAATTTTCAAATGTTGACAAATGCAAGCATAATCAATAACAATAATTCATTTCTCAAAGACAGAATGAAACACTTCAAAGTTCATGACTTCTTCAAATTCTAGATGGAATTGCATTAAGTATTGGCATATTTGAACACAATGAAAAATTATTTAAAAAAAAAAATCCATTCTTGTATTTATTTTCACACTATTAAGCTATTAAGGCACATTCTATGTCAAGATTAGCTTGCTTCTGTGCCTGAAGTCATTTAAATAAATTTTTCATTGTTAGTAGTTAAAATTTGTATATATAAGTTATATTGTACTTTTAGAAAAACTAAGCAGAAACAATGTAACTATATATAGTAAAACATGTTGTGAACTTACATTACTTAAATATATTTCTACAAGGAGTCAACTAAAGGTTAAGAGAAATTTATTATTATAAAATGGAACGATCATTTCTTTTTAAAAAGTCTAGTGGGAAAGGCTGTAAAATATATAAAGAGCCCTGAAACATATTCTTGGCTTACTTGGTAATATTTTTTATATGAAACCTAGATTATGATATACATTTTTACATTTATTGCTTACAAGACTAAACAAATCAAAATATCATGCCATTCCCCTATATATCTATGAATAAACCATAAATCAAAATTATCATTGTTTAATAAAGCGATAAAAAGATCAGTCATATTTATCTATATTCATGTGAATGTTAATGATGATAGATAAATCAAGTGGAAATTATTTTCTTATAAATGGTTTCAGAGGTTTGATTAATTTTTAAAATAATAGATACATTATCAAAAATCTGGCATTCTTTATTTGCAGCCTATTAGATGAATGATTTTGTTAATTTTAAAAAAACCATTTGACAATAATGACAGAAATGAAATATTGAAACTTAAAAACTTTTATTATACAGATTAATTAACAAACATTAAATAGTTATTTAATAAAAATGTTGCTTAAAAAAGATTATTAATTAAAGTAAAAAATAAATTTATATTTATTGCCCACTTTGTTTTTTTATGAAGAATACTGTATTTCTATCATAGTTTAAACATTTTATTGAAGCTATTTCATGGACTTTGATCTCTCATAATATTTTTTTTTTTTTTTTGCATCAAGTTAAAATTAATTATTTTCTTTTTTGAATCAAATACTGTATTAGAAATATAAAATAAAGTTAAAATATTTATTTCAATAGTTGTAAATATTTCTTTCATGAAGGAATAGTATACAAATATTTAATAGAAGAAATAAACTTATAAAAATGTTTATTGAATAATAAAATTAAATATTTATTTGAAAAGATTGTAAATGCTAATATGAAGATATTTCCTTGATGTGATTCTTTAAAAAAACTTTTGAAATAGCTTATAAGACTTAAAATGATTAGTAATACTTTTATGTTTCCTAATCTCAGGATAATACTTTTATGTTTCCTAATCTCAGGATAATCTTTATAATATAATACACCCTATACACCTTAAATGACACTTTACAATGCAGTTTAACATATGATTTATTCTATTTCCTTGCAGTTTCAACTGTCCATCAGTCATCACCAGAGCTGCAACATTTAAACACGTACAATTAATATCTATCTATACATATACCAATATATATACACACATACATATACAAATATACATATAAATACAAAAATAAAAAATAACATTCTAAACATTCCAACTATTAACTTAAATATGGATCTTTAATATCTCTACAATCTAAAACCTCTTTACTCACACTGATATTCAATTAACTTCTTTTATATAAAATTTTATTTTTAATGTTTATTTTCATATTTTAATCATTTAAAAATTTAAATTTACCCTTTAACTTAATTTTTTTTTTCTATTTTAATTACTTATATATTACACATTGATCAATAACAATAATATTAACATAATATCCTTATAATTTTACTTCCTCTTAATTTTTACTTTTAACTAATCTTACCTTTACTTCAGTACTCTTTCTCCTACAACAGAAATAATTTCAAAAAAATTTAAAAATTTCCCTATTTCCTTATTCTCTTCACCCCTATCACTCTATGAACACATTCTGAAACTATATCTTATTCAAATTCTTTAAAAACACACATACCTACTCATTAATAAAAATTCCTACAAAATCATTTTCAACCCGTGATTCTTATTAAGAGATGACCTAATGCTTCTAATCAATATACCCCTTTTTATTTTTCTATCCCTCCTATCTCTAGTATAATTTATCATTCTAATACTTCCCTTCTCAAACTTATGCCCTGTCTCCAATAAATGTAAATAAACAGGTGATCTTTTATCATATCTATGCTGAGTTAACCTTGTATAAATTGAATTCTTTGTTTCACTCACATAACTATTCCTAACATTTCTTTCTTTACAAAATTTACACTCTATTCTATACACTCCATTTATACAATTTTTTATATTTCCTATATATTTATTATCCAAAATATTAAGCATACTCTTCCTTCTTTTATTTACTACTTTAAATTTTATTACATTGTTAAAATTTCTATTAATTCTCCAAATTATTTTATTTATATTCTTCACAATATTATTATTATATGTTTTAATACCCATATATTTATCTTTATTATCTTTATTCTTCTTCCTATTCTTTTCCTCATTATTATTAACAATAAATCTCTCTTAATATTCTTATATTATTCTCTATAATCTTTATTGGGTAATCATTACTTTTAAATTCCTTAACTATCAACTCTATTTGCTTATTATAATCCTCTTTATTTGAGCAATAATTTATAGCTCTATATATTCTTGAAGTAATACTATTCACTTTATATTTCTTATCTATATTTGAATTCCAATTAGCTATGTTATTATCTATATTCATCTTTTTATATAAAGATGTCTCTATTTTACACCTACCATTAGAATATGACTTTATTAATAGAATATCCAAATATGATAATAATCCTCTTTATTTGAGCAATAATTTATAGCTCTATACATTCTTGAAGTAATACTACTCACTTTATATTTCTTATCTATATTTGAATTCCAATTAGCTATGTTATTATCTATATTCATCTTTTTATATATTGATGTCTCTATTTTACACATACCATTAGAATATGATTTTATTAATAGAATATCCAAATATGATAACTTATTTTCCTTTTCTTTTTCTATTGTAAATTTTATGCTTGCATCAAATTCTATTAACTTCTTCAAGGAAAAAATCTATTTGCCATTGCCTTTTATTAAAAATCAATACATAATTATCCACGTATCTTTTCATAAATATTGGAGCATTCTTATTACCCATCATTAAATCTTTATCCTCTCCATATACATATCACTTAGCACGGCACTTAATGCTCCTCCTATTAATAACCCTTTTTGTTGTTTATAATACTCTCCATTAAACTCAAATGTCATTTCTTTGTAACAAATTTCCCTAATCTCTATCAATCTTCCTATTGGTATTTTTATTTTCTTACTCTTGTCATTTTTATATCTATTAATTGCCACTTCTATAGTTTTCTCTACATTAATATTAGTGTACATTGCTACAACATCCATTTTTACCACTGTTAAATTATAATTACTATACTGATCCACTTTTTCTCTAATTTCCTTTATCAGATTTTTATTATTCTTAACATAATGATTACCTTTTATATATATTTTTAAAACATTATTCGCTATCCACTTTGACATCTTATCAAAGTAGGAATTTGTACTATTAATTATGGTAATTAATGGTACAAATTTTAATATGATGTCAAAGTGGATAGCGAATAATGTTTTAAAAAAATATATAAATAGAAATGGTAGTCATTATGTTAAGAATAATAAAAATCTGATAAAGGAAATTAGAGAAAAAGTGGATCAGTATAGGAATTATAATTTAACAATGGTAAAAATGGATGTTGTATTAATGTACTCTAATATTAGTGTGGAGAAAGCTATAGAAGTGGCAATTAATAGATGTAAAAATGACAAGAGTAAGGAAATAGAAATACCAATAAGTAGGTTGATCGAGAATATGGAAATTTTTTGCAAAGAAATCATATTTGAGTTTAATGGAGAGTATTATAAACAATAAAAAGGGTTATTAATAGGAGGGGTATTAAATGCAGTGCTAAGTGATATGTATATGGAAACGATAGAAGATTTAATGATGGGTAATAAGAATGCTCCAATATTTATGAAAATATATGTGGATGATTATCGATTGATTTTTAATAAAAGTCGAAGGCAAATAGATTTTTTCCTTGAAGAAGTTAATAGATTTGATGCAAGCATAAAATTTACAATAGAAAAAGAAAAGGAAATTAAGTTATCATATTTGGATATTCTATTAATAAAGTCATATTCTAATGGTAGGTGTAAAATAGAATCATCAATATATAAAAAGATGAATATAGATAATAACATAGCTAATTGGAATTCAAATATAGATAAGAAATATAAAGTGAATAGTATTACTTCAAGAATGTATAGAGCTATAAATTATTGTTCAAATAAAGAGGATTATAATATGCAAATAGAGTTGATAGTTAAGGAATTTAAAAGTAATGATTATCCAGTAAAGATTATAGAGGATAATATAAGAATATCAGAAGATAGATTTATTGTTAATAATAATGAGGAGAATAATATGAAGAATAAAAATAATAAAGATAAATATATGGGTATTAAAACATATAATAATAATATTGTGAAGAATATAAATAAAATAATTTGGAGAATTAATAGAAATTTTAACAATGTAATAAAATTTAAAGTAGTAAATAAGAGAAGGAAGAGTATGCTTAATATTTTGGATAATAAATATATAGGAAATATAGAAAGTTGTATAAATGGAGTGTATAGAATAGAGTGTAAATTTTGTAAAGAAAGAAATGTTAGGAATAGTTATGTGGGTGAAACAAAGAATTCAATTTATATAAGGTTGACTCAGTATAGATATGATAAAAGATCACCTGTTTATTTACATTCATTGGAGACAGGACATAAGTTTGAGAAGGGAAGTATTAGAATGATAAATTATACTAGAGATAGGGATATAAAAATAAAGGAGGCTATATTGATGAGAAGTATTAGGCCATCTCTTACTAAGGATCATGGTTTGAAAACGTTGATTTTGTAGGAAATTTTTATTAATGAATAGGTATGTGTGATTTTAAAGAATTTGAATAAGATAGTTTCAGAATGAGTTCATGGAGGGCGTAGAGGTGAAGAGAATAAGGAAATAGGGAAAATTTTAATTTTTTTTGAAATTATTTCTGTTGCAGGAGAAAGAGTACTGAGGTTTAAAGGTAAGATTAGTTAAAAATAAAAATTAAGAGGAAGTAAAATTATAAGGATATTATGTTAATATTATTGTTATTGATTAATGTGTAATACATAAATAATTAAAATAGAAGAAATAAATTAAGGTAAAGGGTAAATTAAAATTTTTAAATGATTAGAATATGAAAATAAACATTAAAAATAAAATTTTATATAAAAGAAGTTAATTGATTATAAATGTGGGCAAAGAGATTTTAGATTGTAGAGATATTAAAGATCCATATTTAAGTTAATAGGAATGTTTGGAATGTTGTTTTTTATTTTTGTATTTATATGTATATTTGTATATGTATGTGTGAGTGTATATATATTGGTATAAGTATAGATAGATATTAATTGTATATGTTTAAATGTTGTAGCTCTGATGATGATTGCTGGACAGTTGAAACTGTAAGGAAATAGAATAAATCATATGTTAAACTGCATTGTAAAGTGTCATTTAAGGTGTATATGGTGTATTATATTATATATAATTCAGCAATGCAAATAAGAAGTGGAAGGATAATCTTTATGTTATTACTTTATCCGATGCAACAGATTTCCCATTATTAGATATTACACATGCTAGAAAATTTAGTTTTGTGGCATGCCAACTGCATTTGTGGTATTCAATTTAACTCAAAATTTTTCCAATTTTTCATATATTCTTAATAGATAGCATGTCAATTGGTCTTCCATATTTGCAATCACCAGTGTATCATTAAAATAGGTTATTTACCCCTTCGATTTCCTGTAAGAATGTCTATTTTTGCTGAAAATATTGGATGTTATGGTGATCCTAAACAAAAGACAATTACATTTATAGAGAATTATATGGGTGGTAAACATCAATATGCTGATTTCTCCTCAGTATCTGATGAAAAATGGTGTTCAGGTCAAGTTTTACAAAATGTGAAGATATCTATAAAAATAAGAGTACTTTTTCGATATTAGGACAAGGTACATAATTCTTTATGGCTTTGTTTATCATTATATAGCGATCATTACATAAATGAATTGGACTGTTTATATTGGTGATAAACACTAATGATATGGCCCAATACAATTTCTCTATAGGTTCTAATTTGTTTTTATCTATAAATTCATTAATCATCTTTTCAACTCTTTGGGCAAATGGGACCCTTGAGATTGTTCAGAGTAGACTTTAATTTTCCTTTGTTCTCTATTAAGTAATGATATGAAAACTTTTTTGTCATTTTTCATTCACGTAATTTTTTTTTACCAAATGAAAATGATTCAGAATGGAGGAAAATATTCTTGTTCAATTAATATATTTACTTTTGTATATATAATATATAGAGGTAGAATAAGCATTTACGATTCCCTATTAGGTAAAAGCTTGAAATCCGGGCAAAGCCGCTTGGAGTGTTGATGCTAGACAAAATCAATAAAATATAACGTTACCAGGCTGCAACTTTTTGATTTGTTTTTTATAATACGACGTGATTTTTTTATTTTTTATTGATTAAACAAATTTTGATTTTATTTATAACATGATTTCTTTATTATTTAACAAATTTTTATATTAATTTTCATTGTTGTTTTTTTTTTTTTTTGTAACCTCACATTTTTCTTTATTCCAATAAATTTTGCTAATTTAATTTTGTGTATCTTTTATTTTGATGATTTTAAAACTTTGTACTGTTTCACGACGTCCAAAAATTTGTTTTAATCCTACCACCGAAAAAATAGAATACAATTATTTGCGACTTGTTTAGACTTTATTCTACATTTTCTTTTTTTTTGCTTGACTAAATTGTTTTTTTATTCTTATTATGAAATCAAAAGTAACCTTTGTGTTGTTGTTTGTTAAAAAAATGTTTTGAAACACCCACCCTCGCATCAAGAATTGTAACAAAAAGTCAAGACCTTTTTTTTTTTTGTTGTTTTAAAAAAAACAAAAAACTTTTTTTTGTTTCACTTTTGACTTTTGTTTATATTTCGTTTGAATTAGTCTTTTCTTTTTGGCTTCTACAATAAAAACAGCTTACTTTTTGGGGGTCTTACCGTACTGTTATTATTAACAAAAAGTACACCGAAAGAGTCATTTATTTAAAACCCCGACCTTGTTTGAAATAGAATGCAATTATTTGCGAATTGTTTCCAATTTTTTCGACCCTTTTTTTTTTTTTTGGATGACAAAATTGTTTTTATCTTCTTATTAAATCAAAAGTTTAGAGTTTTTTTTTTGGGAATAAAAAAATCTTTTTCAAACTCCGATACTCGGAAAAGTAATTGGAATAAAAAGTCCGTAATTTCTGTCGATTTTCAACAACTTTTTTTTCTCAACCCTTTTGACTTTTATTTCTATTTCTTTTGAATTATCTTTTTTTTTTTTTGCCTTCTACAATAAACTGCTTTGGGGGTGGGGGGGTTGGGGTTCCTACTTTGATAGTATTAACAAAAAGGAGTCATTTCTTTTAACCCCGCTGAAAAAAGAAAAACATCATCCGAATACTAGTCAATTTCTAATGAAATCCAAAAAAAAAAAAGTACACAAACTTTGAACCTTTTGAACCGATTTATTATTTTTTTGCTGTAATAATCAAACAATTTGGTATTTGTGAGGACATTATGTGCCTGAAAAAAGGACACAGTCTCCCTCACTTTTCTGTACTCGGCATTTGTGAAAAGTGTACAAATTGCACGTACTCAGACATGTTATTGGTCTCATCTAGTTTCCGCACAGAAAGGTGACTTAGCGCGTGAGCTTTTGGCGAAGCATGTTGGAACGTACCCTTTGCCAATTTTTTACATATTAACATTTTTTTAGGGAAGGGTGGGGACCGTATGACAATTATTAATAATTAACAACATTATTTAAATAAAAATGACATTACTCTATTACGGAGATTTGAAAAAATGCTACCGCCTTGATATTTAAACACCCTCGAGCAATATGGTAATCAGCTATGAATAGAACGAATATGCGTAAATAGTTTCGAAGCACAAAACAGGCCGTAATATTTTTGTGCAATCTCATGTAAAGCGGCCTAGCGATGGGTTAATACAATATGTAAATGTTGTATTAGCCTGTAAGGCCGGCGGCGGCCGCCGAAACGGCATTTTTATGTGTTTTGACACGTAAACAGTGTCCCAAGCGGCTTTGCCCAGATTTCAGGCTTTTACCCCCTATTCTAAGGGAATCTTAACTATCTTTTTTAATTGATTAAGTTTTTTTTAACATACTTCATTTCTGGAATTTTCTTGCTATAAATTATGAAGTTGATTCACTCCCATATTTATCACTTTAAGTCTGTTCCATAGTAATTTGATTTCCATGCACTTGTATTATGTCATGATTTAGTCAGTTAACATTAACTTTAGAGTTTTTAAAATATGCTTTAAGATTATACTTTCTCTCTTTTTAATGCTTATTCAACATAGCTTTGTTTAACTTCATGGTTTTTTGTACTGATTTTACAATGTTATTCACAGCAATATCATCTACGTATATTATTGCTAGTTTCTATTTTAAATATATTTTCTTTAATTTTGTGGTTTATTCATATTAGTATGATTGCTAATACTATTTTAATTTTGGAGAATTTCCTAGCATGCTTCAAACCAATTTGTAGATAGTTCATTTTATTGCGTTCTTTTTACATAGTAGTAGTCAGTAGTTGTTGCCTTGGGTTGTCATTGACCATCCTCAACTGGAATTACTATAAGAATGCCTCTTCAAGAAATAAGCCATATATTTACAATTCTTTGCCATTTTACTAAGGGATATATTGTAGTTCTTTACTTTTTATTTCTGGTTTGATGATGATTTTTAAAATGCAGTGTAGCTGTGTCTTCAGAAGTGAAAACTAAAATAATTTGTTAACTTCTTAACAATATGTTGATAAAGTCTATTAATTATTTCAATAATTTTTCAGCCAGCAAGCACAATAATGATGGTACATTTGATCAGCTACAATTTTATTTATAAAAAAATATTTCTCAACATTTGATGTATAGAAATTCCGATTATTTACATTGGTAACAATATGCTTTTTGTGTAAATGTCATCATTATTAATTTTTGACTATACTTTTGGTATTGGATAACTTATTTCTGGATAGTATGCTCAGATTGTAAACAGTGACTGCATATACTGTATGTTAACCTTACAGGTTAGACAATATAATATTTATCTTACTCTGTTACTAGAATAGAGCATTACTATTTTTTCTGAGATTAACAATATTTAATCTTTAATTATTAATATCCTTAGACTCGGAAATAATAATTTAGTTCATAATGACCTTTATATATGTTTTGGACTTACTTTTGAACATTTGGGAGTAGATTGTTTTGGATTTAAGTCTACTCTCTCAAGAAGTAGCATCAAATTGCATCTTTGCTTATCTGAATTTCAGCATCAACTGGTATTTCACATTGTTTTTCTATCTATTTGTCTTTTTGATGTTAGATGGGTAAAATTCTTAGCATTTTTTTTTTATAGTGTAATCAGTTTTTTTGTTTTTCAGTATTTTGTAATGAGATTATTTTATTTTTAAAATATAATCACATTTTTTATTTTTAAAACAGTTTTTAATTAATTATTTTTAATGATCAGATTCCATTTAACTAGTTTCTATTTGTTTTTTGTTTTTACATGTTTCTTAAAAGAATTATACAATTTTTAGATGAGTTAAATTATCTTATATGACCAAAATAAAACATTTTCAACTCATCATTTGTACTTCTAATGAAACAACAAATAACCAAGTTGAAAACTGAGTATTTTCAAAAATCTTTAGTGATACCACAGCTCAGACATCAAATATATATATTGTACCTTTGGGTTTACCCAAGGTTCCATTAAATTTAGAATTAGCTATGTAAGACAGTGTTTAGTAAAAATTTTCTTCATAGGTTGTATATTTTTATTTTAATAGATAAATTTCTAGCGAATGCTAGGTTTGAACCCATATTCTTAGGGATTGTGTACGTTTTACTTGGTAGGCAATCTAAACATTTTGTTACAAAAGATTTCTAAACAAAAAAAAAATGTTTTATTTAGTATTGATTCATAAGACAATTTAATAGCCAAAGATATAATTTATTAGATAAGCAATATTTATACATCACTTTAATAGTTGGAGATTGAAAAAAAGGAAGGGGGATGTGCGATTTATAAAACTACTTTAGAGAATGAAACTAGATAGTCATAGTTTTACAATGACAGGTTAGAACTCAATAGTTCATAAAATTAAATTGTAAAAAAAAATAATCAAGGATTAGAATATTAAACAATCGGTTTAATTAAAATTGTATATGTGAGACATGTGTGTATGTATTTGGTTTAGTTGTAGATTTTAATTGTAAAGTTTATGATTAAACAATAAATTATTCCATGTCATCTCATGGAGAACTCCTTTAAAGAAGAAGTAATTAGTTTTAATAGTTTATTCATAGCAGCCCAAAATTTCAGTCAAGATTCTGGGTTTGAAGTTGGTTGCTATACTTTTTTTTATTATTATTAAAGAAAAAGGGAGGGAGCTTTCTTTCATTTGTTCTTTGGGGTGATTTCCACGAGCATAGAATTACTAAGGTAAATCAAGTGATATCTATGACACAGAAATTTAAGTTTGGAAATAATGGGGTCATCCATTGGAATGCAGACATGAATTTGGTAGGTGGTTTTTCAAGAGGGCATAAGTTTAAAACAGGGCTCCCCAACCCTATGCCCATGGGCACCATGGTGCCTGCAGACCATTTTACGTGTGCCCGCCGCTATCCGAACATGATAAAAAATTATTTATTTGATACAAATAAATTTAATTTTTAAAATTTCTTATAAATAATTGTATTATATTGTAATTAAATTGTAGGGCATACTATACTTTTATAGCGTAAAAACATAAACGTTAATTATATGTTAAAATTTTAATTTTGAAATAAATATTTTTTTGTACATTATGTGTATTATTAACAATATCCAACTATAAATTTACATTGAAAAAATAAATGGTGCCCGCAATCTGGTTGAAAAAAATAAATGGTGCCCGCCACCTGGCCGATATAGAATGTGCTCTTAAGTGCAAAAAGGTTGGGGATCCATGGTTTAGAATAA
Source organism: Epiperipatus broadwayi (assembly GCA_028023455.1). Classification (NCBI taxonomy): domain Eukaryota; kingdom Metazoa; phylum Onychophora; class Udeonychophora; order Euonychophora; family Peripatidae; genus Epiperipatus; species Epiperipatus broadwayi. The sequence goes on from JAQFVV010006206.1 coordinate 12,567,231, forward strand.
CAAGAAAGGAAAAAGAAACAATAGGCAATTAATCAAGGAAACACTGACCAGACGTAAATGTTTAGGGGTGGGGGGAGAATGAAGGAAGCCAGAAAATATATAAGAGCTTGCTCTTTTGTTGGGGGGGGGGTCTTTTTTTGGGAATCTCTTTTGGCTGAGCTCTGTTTTTGTTGGTTAGCTCTCTTTTGGCAGGCTCTCATCATTAGTTATCGAGAAGCCGTGATGTAAAATTAAAGAAATTTTAAAAAAAAAAAATTAAAGAAAAAGAGAGAAAAGAAATCGTTTGTTGTTATTCTGTCTGTCCCTCTTGAACGACAAACTTAGCCAAATTTAATAATATAAGTAGAAAAATGACTCTCGAGTAAGTTTTTATTAGGCACACATCGTTCTTTCTTAAATTAATCAATGTCATGATTCGTCTTGCATTAATTTATCAGGAATCGGCAAATGGTAAAATTTAAACCAAAAAAAGAATAAGAAAAATTTTGATTTTGAGTTCGTATAGGAAGCATCAAATCGGAATACTAAGTGAACTGAAAAATACACCAAGAAATAGACTTATATATTCAAAAATTAAAAACAAGTTCTATTCAGCCGTAATCCCCAGAAACCAAAATGAGAAAATCTTATCAGCAGCGCAAAAACTTTGTATATTTTGGCATAGGAATTGAACTTGTATCACAGTGACTCTTTTCACATAAACCCATGTGTGCACACGAATAAACCAAAAAAGGGAAAAATGGAAACCAGAAACTGGAAGGACGACTCGCGAGGATGATTTAAGTATATTTTATTATTTGTTATTCATTTTGAATATCTAATCAAAAAAAAAAAGTTTTTTTTATCATATATATCAATATAAATGCTTTTTTTATTATTATTATTATTATTATTATTATTATTATTATTATTATTATTATTATTATTATTATTATTATTATTATTATTATTTAGAGATAGAGAAATTAATATCAAATCATTTTGTATGTGCCTGTTAAATGCTTTTATTATTATTATCATCATCATCATCATTATTTTGGGGTATAGAGAAATTAATATCAAATTATTCTGTATGTGCCTTGTTTTAAATGCTTTACATTTTTTTTTTTAATGAAAAGGTGAGAATTATTGTTAAGGGAAATGTTTTGGATCGAATCAGGAATTCTTGTCAAGTGCTTAGACCTATTGCTATGTTTTATGAAGGTTGTGTGAATGTTGGGCTAAAACATCATCATGCTATAAAAGTGCAGAAAATAGTTTAAAATTTTAATGCATATTTCTTATTTCTATTATTATAAAGTTAAAGCTAAATACAAGCTAATTAAGGCTTGGAAAAATTGTTGGCTCATGTTCTGGTGTACTGATTCGCAAGAGGAATGTAGATGTGAAAGTTTTACTGGTACAGGTTGATGTTATACCTGTATATATATGGATGGACAAATAGTCCCCATCAAGCTAGTGAAGTTGTAGTTTAGCTTGCTCACTAAGATATCTATTCCATATTTATAAAGTATTTAAATACAGTGGAAGAGTTTTCCCGCTTGGTTATTTCCTACACTATAAGATGATTTTTTTTATTGATGGCCAGAGGTTAATAGGTAAATCCAAGTCTCTCTGTATGACTAGCAATAAAAATCCTAGCATACCTCAACCTTAGTGAAAAGGTTTTCTCTTATTCGGGTCACTGCCTGCCTCATGTTAATGTTGATATTTCTTGTACTAAGCATTACTTATAAATATTGGATTACAGGGTTGCAAACTCAATTTGATGTCAGGATGAGTGCGGATAGTGTGTGTGTGATTGGTATACTTGGGGATTATTTTGTTGATATTTCATTAAAGTTGCAATTTGGCGCCCTGGCAAATAAGATTATGGATGTTCTATCCCACCGTCATCATCCCAATAGGTTTTAGAAATCCTATTAATAGGGAATGGTGAAGCATCCATCAATCTATCCGACCAAAAAGCTTAGAATGTTTGGCACGCAACGTGGCCGTAAGTGCCAGATAAAAAGGTTTACAACTGGTGCATAGTATGGGGAAGCTATAAAGAGTAAGTGCGAACTAGTTGAAGTCTCTTATAGATTTAAATTGAGTTACAAAATTAGGTTACAATTGGAGCACCAACTGGGGCTAGAAATATGCCATATACCTGAGAAGTCAGAATAGCCTCAAGTTCCATTTTGTAACAGGTTTTGTATTGGTTACAAGTTATAACAGATAGTTTTAAAATAATTCTATAATATATTTCATTGTCTAACTTTTTTATTCCTATTTTTTATTTTTTTTATTTTCCAATATTAGTACTTTTTTTTGGTAAGAAGTTATCTATCAAAGTAGCTTGTTATGTGGAATTTGTAGAATCACTGACTTCTCTTTGTCTAAGTATGTACTTATCCATGAGAAATCTTTAGTTTTTTTTCTTTATGTTTTAGTCACAGTAAGCCATTTAAAGTTACTATCGATTCACTAATTGCATACTGATTACAATCTTTTTTTTAAGCATGAGGTTATGTGTTTTTTAAATATCTATATATAAATATAGGCCAATCAGGGGGGGGTCAGGAGGGACAGATGCTCTGGGCCTCACAATATTAGGGGCCTCAACTTGTCAACTCAATATGTTAAAACAAAAATGTAGGAGAAGGCAAAGCGATGTCATGGCTCTTAGAATGGCCTTAATTTTACAGTTAAATTCCTCAAAAAACATTGGAGAAAAACTTTTACAAGCAGGCATACTATGAGTCAAAAACAGAAGCCATTTTAGGGATGAGGTGCCAATTTGATGACTTTGCGATGAAAGCGACTGCAGTGCTCGGTGACTGGCAGAACTAATAGTTTCAGCCCCCTGTCAGTCAGTTCTGTACTAACAGTGTTTTACGATACTAACAGTGCTAGAGTGAAACTATCCTACCAAGTGCTATCTGGATCTGATTTGCTTGCTCATTTCTGCATTTAGTAACTAACTGCCCCTAGAGTCCTGTTTTTGGCCCTGTAAGTAAAAACTCTCATTTCTTCTCTCTCTCTACCCAACATTCTTATTTTAAATTTTGAAGGGCTTCTAAAATATTGGTTGTCCTGAGCCTCGTATTTTCTCTGAAAGGCTCTGTATATATAGACATGCACACTAAGCATTTTGAAGTTTTTTTATTTTATTTTACATTTACCAAAAGTTTACATAACAGTATATTTCTTTGTTCACTCTTTAAAAATTGCATGAAAGATTGTTCATTATTTATAGAAAATATTTCCATTCTATATACATTAAGTATTGAAGAATAATCTCTACTTTTTATTATTCTATAGATTAATTTATTTTTATTTTAATATTTATGCAATTCTAAAAAAATCTTTATAATTAAAAATATATTTAGAAAATGTGTCTAATAGTATATTTAGAAAATGTGTCTAATATTACGTCAGCTTCAAATTAATTTTTTAATTCTATTAATGGATTCTATTACTGAAGAATGGTTTATATTAATGTTTGATTACCTTTGCAGATTGTCAAGAATCATCCCATCCTGTCATGTGTTAAAGAGAATTGTACCACAAAATATGAAGAATGGAAGAAAGTCTTGCAAAAATATGTTAATCCAGAATCATCAGATAAGCCTCCCAAATGGTTTCTTGATTTTATGAAACAGGTAAATTTTAAATATAATATATATTCATGTTAACATTCAGTAGTTTTATTACCATTATTAAAGTATATTAAAAGAATATTGATCACCAAACTAGCATTGGTAATGATAATGTGATTACGTTGTCATTTTTTAAATTTATAATGTGCAAATTTTAATTATTTTTGTTTTAAATACTGTAGTTGTAATTTGAAGTAACAAATTAAAAAACTTTTACTTTACATATATCCAGTTTTTTAATGTATATTATAATGGGCAGCGTTCTCCTCTTTACCCCTATCTGCCTTACCAGAGTGCTACTAGGCTATTTGAACCTTGAAAATATTAAGCATCTGTTAATTCAATGTAAATGCTTGAAAGCAGAAAGGGTATAAATATGAATAAATATGAACAAAGTGATTATACAGAAAGTGGGTTATTGGTTTTTATGCTGGGTTTGTGAAAAGATAAGGGGGATTTAGATATGAAGGCCATGGAGTTGACAAAGATTTTGGTTGTGGAAATGGGATGGAGCAGATTATGGGAAAACTTAGGATGGGGAATGGAACGGGAAGGTAAAGTGGCTAACAGGTTTCTCTTGGCATAGTTTCTGAGAGATTCCTGACTCCATATAAGGAGAAGTTACAGTGCATCACATCACATCAGAAAAATTTATTTAATAGGCAGTTATGTAGGGTGAGGTTCAACTTTTATTTGACCAATAACCCTAGTACTAGTTCATGGAGAAGCTGAGCTTTAAAATATGACATCTCAAACTTAAATTTTTTAATCATTGATTTCAAAATAGAATTAATAAAAATAAAATAAATCACTGCCAGAACTAATGAGACAAAACATATATTACGCATATATAATATCAAAACAAATTTGAGGATTTAAATTTTTAACATTTATTATTGAAAAGATTTTAATTCATATTTATGTAAAATTTCTCAGATGGATGGATTTTATATATTTTAATATTATTTTCATATTTCTTTAAGCGCAAATATACTGCATAGAACATGCATTTAAAAGACCCAAATCTTTTAACTCCAGGCCAAAAGTTTGCATCCAAATCAATGCTAGTTTACTGACATACCAATGTGACCATTGCAAAAAGAGAATTTTAGCATAACAAAAATCATGATTGCAGGAATTTACATCTGTAACCTGATATTATTAAAGAAACATATTGATCTTTGTCCAGCAGAGGAATGTGCATCTGTCTGGTGAAGGAATCACCTGAATTTGGAAAAGAAATGCTCTATATCGGGGGGGGGGGTCTTTGGCTACTTATAGTCCCTGTCCAGAGCATAAGAAAAACAATGGCATAGGAAATATCTCTACTACCGTTCGCAATGCGATGGCTACCATTTTCTGGCCATGCATTCAATTGGGTAATATACCCTATATACTAACATGGAACAAAGGAATGAGACTCCAATGTGTCTCCCCAGATTACATTAACATTAAATATCTGTACATCCATCTACCAGCATTGATTCAACTATGAAACAATTAGCCCAAAATTAATTCTACTTAATGAATCTATGCAGCTATTTACACCTAACTTTAAATTTATTAATTTAATTTAGTGAAGATGGAAATGACAATAGCAAACATGTTATACATAAAATATTTAATAAATAATTTGGAGTTTAATTTAATTGTCAGATAAGAGATTTTCTTTAGGAGAAATAACATTCAGGTTTAATAATTGAAAGTTTGTATTTTATTAAGTTAAATAATTAAAAGTTCAAATCTCATTTTAAAATTCAAATCTCATTTTAAAGTTCATACTTTTCTTTTATTTTGGGGAATGCTCTGGACTGGTGCAGGTTTATTAAAAGCCATTTTTGCGGTCATTGATGCGATACATGTCCAGTTCAAAGATTTGTCCATCATCAATTAGTAGATCTTTCCTATTGGAGATGAATCGGCTGCCTCAGTCAGTGCAACTGAGGGAATGAAGTCTATTGCTTGACCCCTACATCATGGAGGTCCGCAATACAAGTCCAAAAGTATTTTTAAGCAAATCAACAAAAAAATTCCATAAAAGTAATCTAATTCTTCATTTTATATTATTTTGTATCCCTTATCACCAGATTTTTCTCATTGGTGGTGATGATTTTTCTCTCTGGATTATTTGCTTTAGAGCAGGAAAACCAATATTTTCTTATCCTAGTGATTTTAATTTCTCTTATCTGATTTACAATCTGTTAAATGCCTCAAGGGTCTGTTTGCCATTACATTTCAATAGAAATTCATTTTCATCCTACTATAGTTTAAAAATAACTTTGAAAGAAAATAAATTAACAATTTTTATTATTTTTTATCTTCCTTAAAATAATCTTTTGTTTTTAGATTTTTAACTTTTCCATATCACTTTTAACTGTAAATAATTATTTAATCAGTTTACCATCTGTGCATTTTATCTATTTGCGCATTTTTTTTATATCAATTTAAATAAATTTGTCAAGCATTGGTGACCTAGTTCCCAGTCAATGCATTTGACATATATATAAAAAAAAAAATTTAAATAAGTTTTATTTATTGATTTTATTATATTTTCGATATAATGGCATATATGTATACCGTTACAATAGATATAATGTAAATTGCATTTTATATTAATATTATATATTTAGAATTGAATAATTTATTGCTTGGAATTCATGAGAAGTTCGAACACATTGTGAAAGAATAGTGGTTATGTAATTAATACTATCCTGACCTTGTTGTGTAGAGATAATGGTGTAGCCCATTTTGTCCAGAGATTTCTTAAATAACTAAGGAATTTTCAAATAAACACAGGATTTTTTCTAGTAGTACACAGACAGTGTTGCACAATAAATGAATATCTAGTTATCCTTAGCTGAAGAATAAAATTCCAGGATAATATGATTTATTAGATGAGTATCAAAGAGCTATAGGAAAAATATTATTAAACATCTAAAGGTGCTGACAAGTGTACTTTTTTATTGTTTACTGATAATAGCTAATAGAAAATTGTTAATTTTTTAAATAAATTTTTTTTATTTGACCTATATCAACATTTTATCATTATCTTCATTTTCAAATATTATCCATCCACTATAGGAGGATTGTCTCTCCAAGTTAAATCCAATTTCTCTGATTCATACCAAAAGTTAGCATAAATTATTTCTCTAACTAATATCAATCTGTATTTGGGAGTAGAGATTTTTATTGCAGTTCTATCTAATTAAAATAATCTTTGTGTAAATCAGTAGGTATCAAATGGCAATTCACTCTTTTATGTCTGTTTTTTTTACTTCTGCAAATCTGCCTTTTTTGAGTCATAGCATTATTATATATTTACTTATTCTGTAGGCACAGCTGTTCATGGTATTTTTTAAAAGAACTTGAGCCCAATATATCTTTATTGAAACTAATCTAAAATGATTCCAGTAACTATATATATCATATCACATATATATGAATTGATTCTTTTCATGCTACTCTAGTCATCTCTTAAAAGTGCAATAAGCTGAGAAAATCATGTTCTTTTGTTATGTGCAAGCTAAATGCAGACATCTTGCCACTATTTCTTTTGCATCTTAAAAAGTGCTGTATACTTAAACAGAACATTTCATGATTTTTTTTGCTTATATTATGATTCATGTTAAACCATGGAAAATTTATTCTCTACATAGGTACTGAGTAAATCAATCTGGCTTCCTACTGATGAGATTTTATATAGATGTTTACTTGTAATTTATCAATGCTGAGATATTCAGGGAATGCTTGTTTAGTAACTTTGCATATAGAAGCTTTGCATTCATTCCATTATTTATTCATTTATCTTCTATTATAGCAGGAGCGGGGAACCTCTGGCCTAGACATTTTCAAAAAAAAAAAAAAGACTGTATAAAACTTCTATTTAAATATGCTCATAAGGTGAATAATGAATTAAGTAAAATAAAATATTTACTTTCTCAACTACATCTTTATCTCTCTCCAACTTTTGGATAGTTCTAGTTCATTGTAGCAGAGGTGCAATATTTCAAAAATTATCTATATTATGTTGTCTATCTGACTATGGATTTAATCTATAACTTATATGGGTATTTTGTTAGTTTTTATAGTGATTTTCACAGATATATGTCAGCTCCACCTTCTTTTGTTTTGTGTGAACTGACCTAGTGCTACTTTCTAACAGTTTTAACAGTGTCGTTACTGTTCCATCAGGACTGTGTTAGTGTCACAAATTGGATTTTAGGGTAGCGCCCAGCACTATTTCGAAAATCACGATGAAAGTAACGTATTGCGAAAAATCATCTGAGACAGGGAAGATGGCTTCTTCAAAGTCTCAAAATTGCCAATTGCTGTATTTCATTATAATAGTTTGTTATAATTATTAATAAGCTTATAGGGTAAATTGCAATCGAATTTATTCCCCCCCAAAACGCAGTGTCTGCTTAATTACTGTTGAAAAAAGGGTAAAATGTAATTTAATTTTTTATTAAATAATTACCATAACTTTCCCGATACGGGAAAAAAACCCAAAGGCACCCATCTCAGATTAATTACTGTCCAAATAAGTCTCCGTTATATTTACTATTATTTGTTATTAAAAAAGTAACTTAATTTTATGTATCATCATCATCACCAACCATTATCAATCCACTGCAGGATGAAGGTCTCTCCAAGTTCAATCCATCTTTTCCATCTGTAGCTTCTATTTTTGTCTGTCATGATTGTATATATTGGAAAAAATATTTTTAAACTCGGAGATAAAAAGCCAATAAACTCACTACACTGGCTAATGCATGGTGGTGAGCTGCCCATTCATGTTCGTATACTATATGAATAATCACATAGTAATAACAGCTGCAATGACAAGAACGTATGGAGTGAATATTAAGAATTTGCCCTGCTCGGTTGCTTTAAGGCCTCCAAGAGGAATCAAAGGGTCTCCTTTCAGTTAATAGCAAACTCCTTTCTGCAGTCTTATATATATATACACACACACAAAAAAAGGGTGCAATCGAATTGAAACCCCCCCCAAACGCGGTGTCTGATTAATTACTGTCAAAAAAAGGGTAACATTTAATTTCATTTTGTATTAAAAAATTACCGTAACTTTTCCAATACACAAAATAAAAAAACCCCAAGAAATCCGTAAGTCTCTGCTATATTTACTATTATTTGTTATTAAAAAAATAACGTACTTATTATTATACACACACACAAAAAGGCAGTCTCTGATTAATTTACTATTCCAAAAAGTCTAAAGTCAGATTACATTTTAAAATTATGTTGGAATTTTTTAATTTTATTACTGTCTCAAGAAGGTCAAAGTCGGTTTTCATTGTAAAATTTTGTTCGAATTACTGTCCAAAAAAGTCTCCAATGTACTATTATTTGTTATTCCAAAGTAACGTAATTTTTTATCGACACACACAAAAAAACAAGACAGTCTCTGATTAATTACTGTCGCAAAAAGTACTTACATTTTTATATTTTGTTTGAATTTTCTTTAATTTTATGGACATCGTAGTTCTATAGAATCGCTGATAGATCAGATCACCACCATTATTTATTAAAAAAGTGACGTAATATTTTATACACACACACACACACTAAAAAAGAATGCCACTTTGATTAATCAGAAGTTAAATTTTTTTTTTATTAAAAAAGTACCGTAACTTTTCTGATACACAAAAAAAAAACCCCTATATTTACTATTATTTGTTATTAAAAAAGTAACATACAGTCGGATTACATTTTAAAATTATGTTGGAATTTTTTAATTTTATGGAAATCGCTGGCTCGGAACGTTATATCAATGTGTTTTTGCTTAGCATAAACGCCATCAAGCGGCTGATACAATAGATCAGAACATTACCGAAATATTAAAATAGAAAACTTGAGGTGGGTAATATGTTTCATAAAAAGTACAAAGTCAGAAAATTCCATGAAAGCAAATTATTTTACAAAAAAAAAGGGAGAAAATTTGAAACTATTTTCTGAAAGGGGGTTTATAAAAGACTACATTCTAGCTGCTGCAAAATTAATACGTCCAGCACATAAAAATGAATTTGAGAATTGGTCACAAAGAATAGTTAAAAGCTGAATTGGAAAAAGTGTCTTCAAATATGGAACACTCATTAATAATAATGATGTTACTTTATTTTTAATTTCCCCAAAAATTATAGATCTCTTGCAAAAAGGGAAAGTTGAAATTACCTTGCTCATCTCTAATGATCAGGGGGAAATTAATTAAATTTTTGATCAAATATAGCAGCCAAATTTTTAAGCCAATAATTTGTAATGACCCTGTAAAAAAAAAGTTCCATACTCCTGTTTTAAATTATAGTTTTTTTTGAAAATGATTGAGGTTTATGCTGAAGTTGATCTTTAACTTTATCATGTTTCAAGATGCTCTCACCCCCACCCTAACATTATTTGTAAAATGTTAGCTGCAAAGTTATATACTCTACTAGAAAAATATATGAAAACGGTTAATACTTAAACAATACCAATACCAATCAACATCTCAATCTGTTGTCAAGACAAACTACTTTTTACAATAAAGATCGATACCCACCTTTATCTATGGTCCAGTATTGTTATATAGACACTAAAAATTGCAACTTGACTATAGACAATGAGGTTATTAATTCAAAGAAATTTAAATAAATCTCATCAAGCAAGCTAATATAATTAAAGAACTAAATAAACTAAATAGTGCTGTAGTGTTTTTAAATTTTTATTCAATCTTTATGGGAAATTTGCATTATTTTTGCCATTATATTTAAAAAAAAAAAAAAAACAATGAAAATATATTCTTAGCATGGTATAAGGAATTATTTATGTATTTAATATGGTATTTTACAAATTTTATTTTGTTAAATTTTTATTTTATTATTTTTACTTTGAAAATTTGAAATATATAATTCATATAATATAATTACAAGTATTTAAAATAAGGAATAAAAAGTTTTTATATAGAATTATTTTAAATGTATAAATTAATTCTTACAATGTACAACATATATTCATTATTATTTTACATACATTATATTAAATTTATTGTATATTTATTACCATATCCATTTGTTATTATTTATATATTTAGTATAAACAAGATCTTATTCATGATGTGGTTCATAAAACAACCCGGAAAATATTTAAAGCAACAGAAGGGATTAATAGTCCTCTGGATTGTTGTCGTTCACAGGTCTGTCTTAAATTTAAAAATGTGCCTGATCAAGAGTGTTCAAAGTCTGTTGAAAAGAATAAGCGTAAGTTTACTTCTTAATCTTTTTGCAAATATGTTTAATGCTGGTTTTTATTCTTAATTTATAATAATAGATAGAGAATGTACAAAAGAATGGGAACACCAATCATATTAGCATTCTGTTAGTGACATACAGTACAAAATATATACCAAAATAATATATTTTATTTCGAAAAATTTTTAGAGATGGTAATGAGTATCTGACAAGCAGAAAAAACTTTGAATCTGAAGTTAAATGGGATCAAATTATTAGTATTAAATTACCTGAAAGTTCAATGCTTAAAACAGATTACTTGTTAATCTTTCATGATTAATATTATACAATACTGATTTAGGTAGTTTTATAGATATTATGAAGAATTCTATTCAAAATGTGTAAAAACCATTATAGAAAACAATTATTATAAAGGGAAACATATTTAAACACACCAACTGGAATAAGCTTTACATGGGAACAATTATGACTGAGTTATGATTTAGAAGTGTGATATCATAAGCAAATAACTATAAGCAAAAATTTGTTATTATTCTCCACTTTGCCATTAATTAGATTGTTTTATCAAACTGTATGTGCTATTTCAATAGTTAAAGACCTTTCTCTAATATGTATTAACTTTCAAAGCTTTGGAAGACAGATTCTTATTGATATATTCTTGTGTAAAATCATTTATTAGGTTATTAAGTATATATTTCTTTTAGCTATAGACCTAAATAAATTTATCCACTATATACCAATTTTGTCATATTTAGATTTAAATTTTAGATATTGTATATTATCATGACTTATTTTGTTTTTAATTAGATTGTGATTTTGCTAACAATAGGAATTATATATATTTTGATCATTTATTTGGAAGTTTTTCAATTATCAATCTTTATATTTAACTCCTGCCTCCCCCCCCCCATCCTATGGTGGAATGTCATTAATTTTATTTCAAGCCATTTATACTTAATTGAAATCTGTGATTTTACAATAGTTTAGCTGAAATATTTTTATGTGTGTGCGCGCATTGTAATTGTGTCTAATAAATTTTAGTGATTTGATTATTTTCACTCAGAATAGCTTTCATTGATTAGCATTTTTCTAACTGTGCTTTTTTTCATTATCATGATTTTCAATCATTACTGATCTACTGTTGGGTTAAGATCTCTCTAAATTTAATCCAGATTTTCCCATCTCTAGCCTCATTTATCTACATGACCTCAGCATATTTCCTTATTTAATCTATCCATTTTATACATGGTCATTTTTTTGTTTTTTACAGTTATTGGAATCCAGTTAAAGATTTCAACTGTCCCTTTACTATAATCTCTTCTAGCAATATGTCCAGCCAAGCTCCACTTCAGTCTTTTAATTCTTTTAATGATTTCCATAATACCTGTTTGTTCTTTCACCCATGTATTTCATTTTCAAACATCTCCATATTTTGTTGAGTGGTCTGAAGTCTTTGTATTGCTTTTTTGTTAAGTGTCTTAAGTATCAGATCTAATAATTAAGAAATTCTAAAATATATTTATTAAAAATCTTTTTAAAAAAACATAGGCATATTTTCTTTTAATACTAAATTATTTCTACCAAAAGCACTTAATTCAATTTTAATTCTATGATTAATTTCATCCATTATGTTTCCATCCATGTTCGTATACTATATGAATAATCATACAGGAATAACAACTGCAATGATAAGGATGTATAGATTGAACATTAGGAATTTTTTCTGCTCAGTTTGAGGTCTCAAAGAGGAATCAAAAGATCTTTCAATTAATAGCAAATTCCTTTTTGCAGCAAAAACTAAAAAGTACTTTAGTACAAGAAATATCAAGTAATTGTCATAATTATTAAATGCATTAGAAGTAAAGTCATAAAAATAAACCTGTAAAGTCTTTCATAGACGGAATAAAATAAAACATTCTTAACTTTAAAGTAATCCTAAATTAAAAATAGATGTCTATTTTTTAAAATTACAAAATTTGCCATGGCTTTACTTTAATGAAATAGTGTTTAAATATTTTTAAAGAACCCAGTTATGTTTAGATTAACTTATTTTTTTGTTGATGATCAGATAGTAGTCTGATTGATAAAGTAAATTCATTGAAAATTGCTGCAGTAAAGTTTAGTCATTTATGAAAGAAGTAAGCGAGCAATAAAACCTTGGGTTAATAAAGAAGTAAATAAAAAGGTTAAAGAGATAAAAATGGAAAAATGTACATCCTATGGTAAGTAAAAGTAAGTACCTTAAACATCAACAGTTAATTGTGATGAGATACAGATTAGTACAGGTGAAAAATGGATAGAAAATAAACATTGGGAGTTACAAATTAACAGCCAAATATAAATTTGATTTAATGCTAATAAAATAATTTGGGTTGGAAAAGCAAGGTTATCATAAGGAAACAGTAATTGATGATAAAAATGATAAATTATTTATTAAAAAAGAAAGATGCATTGATTAGATGAGAAGAATATATAAACTATGATAGAAATAATAAGCCTTCATTTTTGTTAATTGAAAAAGACAACTTGATACAGGTTAAAATAAAATGTGCAATAATAAAATTCGTAAAAATTTTCTTGAAATTAAAATTGGGGAAGCACAGAGAATTAATAAGATTTCAATTGGATTATTATAGACTGGGATGGAAAGAATTAAGTCATTGTTTGACGTATAGTCTATGACTCAGGAGAATGGTCTCTAAATTTCTTTTTAATAGTTATGTTTTATCCAATCTGCAGATATCAATGAACTCTAAACACTTCCATAGATTGAATGGATAATAATAACTAATTTTGCTGGAAATCTAAAGATTCTTGACCACACAAATTTAAATGAACAATATTTAATATAAACAATTACAAGTTAAAATATTTACTTAGCAATTTAAAAGTCTCTTTTGTCCATAGATTTTTAAAAAGTAATAATTTAATTCAGAATGATCTTTACGAGTTCCGAGATTTGTTGTTTTTTTCTCTTGGAGACAGATTTCTTCAACTCTTTTTCTTCCCTTTTCATCAGTTCAATAATCTCTTGAAGTTAAAGTTCCTGGCTACACACAGTGTAAGAAAGTTCTTAATTGTTTTTTGTTTGCATTTCTATTTAATACCTTCCAAAGTTATTGTTCTCTGTGGCAATATTCTATGTTTGCATTCCCTTTTAATGTCTTCCAAAGTTATTGTTCCCTGTAGTGATCTTCTAATGAGTTGTGTGTGTGTCTAATTCTAATTATTACTCCAAGTACAATTTAATCCATTTATTTATTCACTAACAATATAATCTTGTTTTTATTTCTTCTGCATGCAATTATAATTAATTATAGCAATAATTAATTACAGTAATTCTGCATGGTTTAGTGCTATTATATAGTGGCAGATTATGGAGCTCTAGTCCATAGATTGTAGCCCACCCCTCTCACTTGATTGAACTTTTTATGAATTCCACAGAAATAAAACATTCAAATTATTTACTTTATTTTATTAATTATACTTTGGGTTCTTAATATTCAAGTTGGAAATTACATATTAACAAATTATAATTTCATTAGAAAGAAAAACCCACCAACAAAATATGAAAAATTTAGAATAATTTGCCAGTACATTGTTGGGGTTATTCATATTTTCAAAAGATTAGCCATGGTTTAAATCGAAAAATAGTTTGGATTTGGAAAAGTAGAAGAATAAGAGATATAGCTGGAATCATGAGAATTAATGTTGAGAAATTGTACAGGAAGTAAAAAGTGGAGTTAATATTCAACTTTGAATTGATAATTAATAGAGTATATTGTATTTTTTCATTTAACATTTTGAAAGATAAATATATATATTGGAAAAAGAAGTCTTTACTAAGAAATTTGTATAGGTTTTTCTTATAAGAATATCTATAAAAATAATACAAGATTATTTCTTATTTTGTTTATATTCTTAGATTAATGATTACATAATTATTGTTTTGATAATAATGGAGTTTGTATTGGAGGTTAATTATATCAATTTGCTAATGGAGATCACTTAGTAAAATGTTATGTGTGATTGTAGAGCTTGTAAAGATTTAAAATGAAAATAAATTGCAAATAAAACTAAAGCAAAGAAAATATACTATAAAATAGAAAGATTAAAAACAAATATTGTATAGGAAATTATAGAATAGTTTAATACTTTTAAGTACTTGAGAAATTGGATAATTGATGATGAAATAATAATAAACAAAATAAAGAGGAAATTATTTATAGCCAAAGATCCTTTTTTTTTAGAGTAGGAAGTTATTTTAGTGCCCATTAAAGTTAGAATTAAAGCTTGTTAAATGCTTCATTTGAAGGTATCAGAGGGAACGGATGATGAGAAAAAAAGGAGGATAAAAGTTTGAAGATGATGAAGATGGAAGATAAGATCTCAAAAGCAAAATTTAAATTTTCAAAGGAATAAAATACTTTTCTTTTAAAAGAGGAATTAGATTGGGTATTTACTTTAAAACAGGTAATGTGTTGGATTATCAAGGATAGAAGATCAGATAAAAAAAGAAAGAAATTTGACTGATGATCATAAACAAGGAAAAAAAAATTAGGAATTAGAATTCTGTTATTCTTTGTCATTTATGTATGAGTTTTTATCAAGATGATTTATAAACCAATTTACAGAAATCATTTGAGAATTATTTTTTCTCATGTTAGCTGCAGGATAGCCTATTTGTTAAATAGGAATTTAATTAGGTTAAACCTATTAAAAGATTTGTATACATGAAATGATCATGTGACAAATTTAAGACTTTAATAATAATATAAATGTTTAATTTTATTTAGTTTAGATGTAAAAGAAAAGAAAAGGAATAATATTTTTTATATATATATTTTATTTTTGGGAAAAAAAAAACCCAAAAGAGATTAAGATTTGGAATATAACTAGAGGGTTTTATTTTTCAAAAAAATAAAAAACAAAACAAAAAGAGATTAAGAATTTTATCTCTAAAGAAATTAAAAGTATTTTTTAATTAGATTTTTTTTTTTTTTAAAGAGAATCATTCCAGTAAAAAAAAAAAAATAAAATGAACTGGTTGAAATTTAATATAATAATTTCTAAGATAATTATATGATTGGATGGAAAATCAATATCAGACTTGTTGTTTTTATTAAAAAAGAGGAATATGTAGACAGTGTAGAGATCACTAGAAGTTCAGTAGTCATGATTTTAACAGTCAAAAATTCAGCTTGGCAGTCTGATACTGAATGGTGTCACTCAAATGTGTTAAACTCTTGCTTAAAACTGATCATTACTGATCCAACCATGTAATCAACTTCACTAAAAGGATGTAGCATAAGAAATTTTTCACTAATTTTATATACTGATCCCAAAATCATGACTGTGGCAGTTCTTGTGTTTATCTGAAATGAAAATATTTGTTAAACTAGATACCTGGAGCTACAAAAAGAAAAATGAGAAAGCTTAATGAATGAAAATGAAATGAAAACAATTGTCAGCTGGAAACCTGCAGCTACAAAAAAGAAAAAGCTAAATGATTGAAAACATTTGAAAAAGCTATAAAGAAAAAAAACAGAGTTAAGAGATTGGCTAAATTACTACATGCAAGAGGTTTCAAAAGAAGACATTCGACTTGATAGGACTGAAAGAAGAAAAAAGTCCATATTGTAGAGGGTGCACCTAATATATTTATAAATGTTACTTTATAAGAATATAATAATTGAAGATTTTGAATACATTTTTTTTAAATGGTGTTGTTGAAAATATATTTTTTTTACTTGGTTAATTTTCAAAAGAAAGGGGGAGAAAGTCCAAGTTGAAATTATTTTCTTTCCTTATTGTGAAACTATTTTAGGGTTTGCTTATTATAAGAGAATAGTTCATTTAGATTAATAAATTAAGAAATATAAGAAGGGAGTGATAATTATGTGTTATATGAAAATGTATGTATTAAATGAAACTACCTTGATTTAACATTTGGTTTTTCGCATTATTATTTTCTAAATTTTTTAAAATTCTTTTATTTATTAGTTAACGTTATTTTTTTTTTTGATGTATGTATTCTTCTAGCTATTTGTTCTGTGAAATACTGGTGTGTGTAACTGATTTTATCATAGTGTTGGATTTGTAGATTTTTTCAATGAAATTATTCAATAATAGAACATATTGTAAATTTTTTTTTTGTTCACAGTTCCTAGGTTCTTCAAATCCCACAACTAGTTTAGGCATAGCAGTATTTATAATATATATGTGTGAGTGTATGTATGTGGATATCCAGATAGTTCTGTGTAGAATTATTTTGATGGTGTTGAGGTCATAAAAGTGACTTTTAAAGTCCACATACTTCACTTAATTTTATAGATTTAATAGTTAATTTATTGACGGTCAATACATTAATGCTAGCTGATAATCTAGAATATTGATAATAGTGAGCCTCACATTTTATTTTATATCACTTTCACCAAGGATGACAGTTGATTCTTGATGATTATTGCTGGTGATGTTAACCATAGGCTTAATGATGATTGAGTTCTAGTGGTCAGTATTATAAAATGATCACATAACTTGGGAGTTCAAATATAATTACATTTGAGAAACAAGAGTCTTTATTTATTATACAAAATTATAAAAGGAAAAAAAAAAAAAAGAAATATGTGACAAAAGTATATATGAACATTTGTATTTATTTAATGATAAATAATTGATTTTTTAGACACTAGATAGTGATGATATATGTGTAAAACTAACTATTTATATTTGAAGCAGGACAGAAGAAAAGGAAAGCAAAGTTTTGGAGATTGGAGAAAGTATTTTATTGTTGAAGTTTGTTTAGCTATACTTCCACTATTACTGGTGGGTGGAAAATTTTATCATTGATTTTAAGATGTGGTGTGATATGCAACTCCATAGAATGTTTCTATTTCGGAAACTGCATCAACTCATTTTCAAATTTTTATATTTATCAGTCTCTAAGTCATAAAAAGAAATAAGACATAATTTTCAAGTTTTATATGTACCAGCCTGAAGTCTCAAAAATTCCCAATGAGCAAGGCTTCAGATTGCAAAGATTTATTAGCAGTTTGTATTTATGATTTTAGATAGTTTGTAATGTTTAAATTGTGATAGCTCTCTTGGTTTGTGCATGCGCTATTGTATACTTTTTAATTAGTAGTTGGACTCTTTATTACAGGATTGCAGGTACATTTGTTAAATGCCAATCAGATTTCTGGAAAAAGAGCTGGTATATGATTTGGTATATGAACTTTATTTTAAGCATATATTTATTAAAATATTATTGGTTAGGAACTTATAAATATATATTAAAAAAAAGTTAATGACAAACTCTGTTGCACAGCACATATAGGATAGAAATGGAAATAAAGTAGAGAAAATAAATTGAACTAGACAGATAAAGACAGGGATTGAAAATCAGGTTCAAAAAAGGCAAATAAAGACAAGCATTGAAACAATCTGATTCAAAAAAGGCAGATTAGGGATAATAAATAATAGTGAAAGATTGCATCATTAAACAAATAAAGACTGGGATTGAAACAGTCAGATTTAAATAAATCAGATTAGGAGTGATAGATAGCAGTGAAAGATTGCATGCAAGGGAAATAATGTGAGACTTTTTTCATGAAATATTGTAAAAGTTTATTTTTATTTTTTTGTAAGGTTAAATATAATTGAATACAACCTTATATGTGGACAAGGACAAACATTGAAAAAATGGAGGAAGAACATTATCAAGAAAAAGATCAGCACTAAACTGAAGGAGCCCAGAGAGTGGAGATGACCATGTCAGCTCAGACATGGCAGATGCTACAAAGAAAAAGGGAAAAAAGCAATCAACAAGGAGATTAAATAGTAAGGCAAATAGAAGAAAGCATTCACCAGAGAGAAGAAAAGAGAAGAAATGTTTTTAAGAAAAATAGACAATTAAAAGATGTTGATAAAGATGAAGAAAATTGATAAAAAAAAAAGAGAGATAGACAATAAAAAAAACAGGCTGTTCAGGAAGCTATTCACAATATAACCAGAACAATGAAGGGTGATAAGAAGAAGCAGGACAAACATGATATAATATAAGAAGAAACTGAAAGAATAGATCAAAGTGTTGAGAGGATGGACAACTGAAGTTTATGAGAAAAGGAAGAATTACAAGAAGGTATTGATAAGAGTCTGAAAGATGAAAGAAGTGATAGGACAACTGCAGGATCAAGTATCAAAGATTAAAGAGGAAGCCAAAAAATGGAGAATTGAGCAATGTTAACTCACAGAGAGCATGAAATCCACACAGAAAGAGTTAAGGGAAAATTTCAAACATGAAAAATGTACAAGTTTGTAAAACAAATATAAGAAGAGGTATTTCAAAAGATAATATTAAGGAAGATTTGAAAGCAAAGTCAATGGAAGTTGTGGATGAGGTTATAAGGAAAAATTAAATCTTCAACAACATGACCATACCAAGGAGATGTCACTTGATTCCTTAAGATAAAATCATTTAAGAGTGACACAGGGGCAAACACCTTACCATTATAGAGAACAATTTTTAATTAAACAGCTGATCTGTGATCATCTCCAAGAATTCTCATATCACTGATGGAAATCATTGTCATACAAAACAGAACACTTCTAAGGATTTAAAAATGGTATTGCAATGGTGTTCAACCATTTTTACAATGCGAGCTACTTTTCTATACTAAGTTAGTCAGTGATCTACTCTCTTATATAGATCCTGTTCCCCCAACTTTATATCTGATTATGCACAATTACGTAATTAAATGTGCTCATTCACTTTGGAAGATCCACCTTCCCACCCCTAAAAGTTTTACAAGCTCCCAACCCTAAAAACTTTATTTGTGTATTTAAAAAATTATTTATCACTTTTAATTATTTTAATATAACAAATAAAACAAATATATTGGAATAAAATATTTATTTCTCTATTTGGAAAACCAAAATTAGAAAAAACAACAGGAAATGCTGGTTGATTGTTGGATCTCACAATATTTTCATGGTCAGTTGATATGAAAAACTGGCCAATCACAGATAATCATCCAAATGATCATTTATAATTTGGTTTTTTTATTGGTTTTTTATGATGTTCATTATTCTGGCAAGTACGTCATTCCGAAACACGACATAATTTTTTGCACACTATTAGTAATATTGGAAATTTTTTATGTGTATACTTCCAAATGACTTCCTAAATGTTTATTATCTCAAGTTCTACTTCAGGTTATGCTTATATCAAACTGCCCACTAATTTTATTTGAAGTTTCTGTAATGTTCAAGTTTTTTTGAAATGGATTATTGATAAAAGATGCAATCATTTCAGTTTTATTAAAATCTTTAAATCTTGAATTTCTTCTTTCCTCAACTAATAAAAAAGAGATTTAAAATTTTTTAAATATGGGAGATGTAAATCAAATCATTTATATTTTTAAAAAAAAAAAAAAATTTTAAAAAAATTCAACAATTAAATTGCTTAATTTTATACAGAAACCTAAAAATGATAAATGTAACAACCATCTTTTATGACTCAATTGTGGATAAATATCTCCTCTTTCATCAAGAGAATTTTTTATATTGCTAATTAACACAAGAAATCTTTCTAAAAATTTACTTCTGCTTAGCCAATGAACATTATTGTATAGCAGAAATTACCTGTCATTATCTGCTTGTAATTTAAATAACTGCTGTTGTAGAGCTTTCTCAAACAGAATTAACAATTTTAAATGTAATATCCAAAACATCTTTTGTGTTTAATGTTTTACTGCATAGTATTTGTTGGTGGATAATAAATAGTGGTATGTTAAAATATCTGGATATTTGTTATTATTTTTACACAATGAAATGAAGCCTGATTTATTACCTATTATTGTTGGAGCACTATCAATGGTACTAGACACAAGTTTAAAAAACAGAAGTTTCTGTTGTTTCACAAATTCATCAAATGCTGAGAAAATGTATTTTCCCCTAGTTCTTCCCATTATTGGTATAATCTTCAAAATTTCTTTATTATGTGAATAATTTTGAAATGCCATGCAAATAAATATCATTAAATGAGCAGTATCAATAAAGTCATTTGATTCATCATTTTGTAATGAAAATGCACACTCTAGTGAATGTTTTGACATTATCTGAGTATTCGGATTGGCACTTCAAATTTCAATTCGTCTCATAACCGTTGTTCTGGAAAGTTGTAAATCTAATATTCAAAATGATTTCATTTTTATTTTTAAAACTGAAACATAAGGATTCTGCTGTTGCAAGAAACCATTCTTTTATTAACTCGCCATCAATAAAAGGTTTTTTGGCATTTACTAATAAATGCCACACTTTCAAGTATGCAATAGTTGCTGGTATTGGTTTATTTATTACTTTCAAAATCACATTTTGTTGTCAGAAAGTTCTGTCTTTAAATTTATAATTTTTGATTTACATATTTTGGAATTTTGGGGAAATTTTTCATCATATTTTGCATGTAGTGATTGAAAATGTCCTTCAAAAATACCTTTTTTTGGAATTACAAATCAAAAAACACTTTATATTTACCATTGTAAAGAAATAGTACATTTGCCATTTTTTGTGAAAATGATATGTCTTCAATTTCTTTGATATACTTATGATTATCCTCAAATTAAAAAAAAACCTTTTAAATATTTTATTAAAATAAAATAATCGTAAAATCAATGATAAATTTAGAGCAACTGGAACTCAACTGAAATTCTAATAGTGGGTAGTGCAGCTATGAGGAACCTTTTTTCTGCCAAGGACCATTTGTGTATTTATAATCTGATTCATGGGTTATATTAACAACTCAAAAATTAGCCTACTATATTTGATCAAAAATGTAATTAATGTACCTGTAATCATTAAAGCTGGACAACCTTTTCACCTGCAGGCCAATTTCAACTTTCCCTTTTAAATTAGGGTCATAATTTTTTTGTGAATTAAAAATAAAGTAATATCATTATTATTAATGACTATTGCACATTTACTTACAATTTTTCTTATTTACCTTTGAACCTATCTTCATTACATATATTATTAAATTTCTTCATATGTTCTGAATAGGTTAATTCTACAACAGCTAGAATTAAACAAGGCAAAACTCTCTCCATACAGTAGAGATGGTGATCATGTAATGTTTAGTGGTTTAACAGCTAGAATGTAGTCTTCTATAAACTCCTTTTCAGAAAATGGTTTTGAATTTTCTGCCTTTTTTTTTTTTTCAATAACTTGCTGCTCTTAAAGAATTTTTTGACTTATTTGTACTTTTTATAAAACATAATAGCTGATTGATGAAGTTCCTTTTCAAGTTTTTTATTTTAATATTTTTTTTCTTCCCCAATAATTTTGTTGCAGTCAGAATGTTTGATAAATAATGTCCTTAATAAAGTGTTTTTTTATTAACTGAAATACTTTCCAGACATATCATGCATAGTGATTTACAATTTCTATCTATAAAAAAAAATATGCATTGGTCTATTTTTTTTTAAATGTGTGATTTTCTTTGCCAATTTTTTATATCCTAGTCTCTGTAGCCATTTTAATAATAATAATAAAAAATAAATGCAAAATAATAATAAAATAAAATAAAATTCTAGTTTTATTTTTTCTAGTTATATGTTCATTTGCAAAAATCATTATTTAAACAAAATGGTCTCATCATTGTAGATTAAATCCATAGTCAGATAGACCACAAAATATTGATAATTTGTTAGAATATTGCACCTCTGATAGAATGAAATAAAATTATTATAAAGATTGGAGAAAAAAAAAGATATAGTTGAGAAAATAAATATTTTATTTTACTTAACTCTTAATTCAATATTTCCACTACACTATGTGTGTGTTTAAATAGAAGCTTTATAGAGATCCATTTTATATATGTGAAAATATCCGGGGAGCTGGATTGAGAGGTTTTGAGGATTGAATTTGGTCTTTGGGTTGGAGGTTCTCCACTTATGGAGTAGTAAGAAGTACGTGATGCACTTACGACTAAACATGATTATAAACTGAATGCATATGATGTGCTTTGTTATAATCATACTCACTTAGCTCGCTGCTTGATTTCCACAGATCCAAATTATTTCATTTACCTGGACTTATAAGAAAATTACTGATTTGACAATTTTAATGAAAAATAAATAAACAGTAGTGAATTAAAAAAAATAATACAAAAATAATGATAAATAAAATATTAGGTTTTCAATAGGAGGATTGTCCAAAAATTGCTCTGAGATTGACCTTTTAATGTGTTGAACACCACTGCTGTATTACAGTAATACATCAAAGAGTGTCAGGATGGTTTACAGATACCGAGTATAAGCCAAGCTTGTGGAGGATCATAGTATGATCAGCTGTGTATAAGAACCTGATTATTTACATGCATTATTTATATGGTTGTTACAGGGCTAGGCAGATGGAATAGTTGATTTACATGGTATTTTATTGGCTTTGGATTTATAGCAATTCACTGCTATAGTTAAATTGCGAGCTACATATGAGATTCAAACCACCAAACAAATCTTATAAGGGAGTATAATAATTCCTTGTGTACCAAATAAATTGTGGCCCATTGACTACTATGAACCACTACCTGCATACAGGAGGATATTATTTAGTTGTGTTTTATGATATATTTACCAAAAATATGGTTGTATATCTTTTGCTCAAAACTAATAACATAACACATTTTAAAAAATATCAAAGTTGAAATACCTTATAGATAGAATTAAATGCTAAAATCAGCATATATATGTTAGTGTCATCAATCATTTTAGTGTTGTAAAATAATAATTCGATCTTTATGGATTATGTATAGCAGAGCTAAGTTGACTACATACAGCAAACATATATATTTTATCATTAATGTATTATTTAACTTCATTAATTCAAATATCTATATAGGACACTGTCCACAAAAGCAACTAGAAAAAAATCCAAAGTAAACTTTTCTCTTAACTCACACAAACAGATGTGGCAACTATAAGTATATTTACTGATAAATAATAGATGCTTGCACTATAGTCCATATTATTACATAATGTAAACACATAGACAATTCTGCATTTAACTATCTAAATCCTTCAGCTAGTATTCAGCATGATTAATCCAAACTTTATACAATACCAGTGTTAATATATAATTTATTATTATCAAAGTAAATTTTTCTTATTCAACATTTTTTTCTCCTTTTAATTCTTAATACATTTAAGTAAAATAGGGTTATAACCAATTTCAGATATTTCCAATATCAATATAATTCTTCAAAATTAATGATTCATTTCCAAAGGGCCTGAATGAACTGAAATTTGTATTACAAATGTACATTCTTCATACATTTTCATGCACTAATGTTAAATAAATTCTATTTTAATAATTAAGATATTAATTTAAATCTAATTTTAATTGAATATTTAGAATATTAAATCTTTATTCTGTGTTGCATTATTGGTTATTCATCAAGCTCTTTGCCTTCATTAAAAAATAATTTGAAAATTATTCATACTATTATTTATTTTCATATGCAAGCAATACAATAATATATTTCTAAGTGTGTTAACATAGAGCCTATAAACATCGTTCAAATTTTAATAATTACATTTCAACATTTTTTTCTCAACCATGATTAATTCATATTCTTAAGGATTCTGAAATGTATTTTAACAATAATAAAAGAAAAATATGGCATAATAAAAATATTATTGTATCAAATAAAGAAACATAAGATTATACGAAAAAAAAAGAAAAAAAATTTTTTTCAAATGTAAACTAAGAGTGAGAAAAATAATAAATTATATCTGTAATTGCTACATCTTTAAAAGATTGAGTTCTTTTCTATAGTTTCAGGTTTAGAAAAAAGATATAAGTATAAATTACTTCCAGTTTAGCTATGCTGGTTATAGGTGAAGATTTTCAAGCATTATTTGAGTAATCATTTAAATTGTTTTTGAATTCTACAATATTTAAATTATTGTCAACAATTTGATAATTTTTATGCAAGATAAAAATCATAGTCTTGTAAATTTTTCCAATGATGATTCATTCTTATTAGTTTGGAGACAATTAATAATGGCAAGCATGGAAGGTAATAGTGAGAATTTTGACTGAGGCAGACAATCCAAATAAGAAATCCTATGGGTTTTCTATTTACTCATTCACAGCTTTTCTATTTATGAATTATATTGGCTAGCATTGAAGTTTTGCTGATAGCTCACAGTGGTTCTTTTTCAAGCTATCTCTATTATAGAGAGAAATCAAAGAAATGTAATGGTCTGACTACTTTCTAGTGCTAGAAGCAAGTAAAATGAGGGATGCAATCAATCACTATGGCTTTTATATAAATTCATGATAATTATCCTATTTTATCATCCTTGTGTAGAATTAATAAACAGTTTAAATCCATTTATGGTACTTGGAACTTTATCCCCATGTGTCTCATTTACCAACTGATATTTAATATAATTAACTAATTATATTATTTTAAAAAACTTAGTTACCAAAATTATTTAATTAAAATTTAGATCTGGAATTTAATTAATTTTGATTGTTTTTCAAAAACATATAATTTTTTTAATTAAATTTATCTGGAATCCTTGATAAATTTATAATGAACTTTAATTCAATTTGTTTAATAACAACAACAAAAAAATCAGACTAAATCACAAGAAAAATAATCTATTTAGAATTGAACTTATGACTTGTCCATTTTTTAAAAAGCAATGTTGGAAATTTAATTCACCCACACAAACATATGCACAAAAATAATTTAATGTGTCTGTATGTGTTGTTGTATATATAGATATAATCATTAAGTTTATTTAAAATTGCGATTAAAAAAAAACTATGCTATTGATTTCCCATTCTGCTAATTTTCTTCTGTCTAATTTTGGTAACTGGTTATTACGGACAATAAAATATCCATTCATATCTCCGTATTTAGTGACAAAAAAAAAATTGTAATATTTCTCAATATTTTTCAGTTATTTATTTATGAATTTGTTATCTGAATCACTTCAATGGTTTTTAAGTCTTTTTTTTTTTTTTTGGTTCTGTTGGAATAAACACTCCAACAAACTCTTTACTAATATCACATGCAACTAGAACTATGTGGACTTCAACCTACTTGTATTTTGTCCATAAGTCTCAGATATTTCTGGTGGATTAAGCAGAATTTTGACTGGCTCTCCTTTATACTTATAATATTTTTAAATACATTGCCATAGGATATTGCATTGGTTTTATTAAAATTGTCCCAAGCATCCATCTATTCTTCAATGAAACCAATTTTCAAGATTTATATATATTATTTCCAGTTCTTTTGACTGATTTTCATTTGTTATTTCACCATACTTTTTCTAATTTCAGTTTTCCTCATATATTCTGCTTTACTTAATAGTTCATTTATTTTTGGACTCATCTATATAGTCATCTTCAATATCTATATTAATAATTATTTTGTTAGATAATGATTCAAACCATATCAATCATCACATTTTAAAACACCTTTCCCTTTCTATGCATTATATATTTTTCCATTAGTGTTCTCATTTACACCCTATAGTATAGTTCTTTTCTTGCACATCTGACAAAGTTTTATAAACATCCTTGAATATTACACTTTAAACACTTCTCATCAATTTTCTTAATCTCATCCACATTCCGGTTATCTTCTATCTCACGTCAGAATGCCATCAATCTTAACTTTCTCAAACTACTTACTTAGTATAGCTTTTCCAATCTTTCTTTATTAAACTCTTGAATTTTATTCTTATTATTTAATTCATGCTTGTTTTCATCTGTAAGATATAGAACACTCAGGTTATGAATCTTCCACCATATTTTTTTAAAAAGCTTTTCCATTTTAATGTCTGTTTTCACAGATATCTTAATTGATTGTTATCCATTGTAGCAATATTACAAAATATTGCTTTTCTCAAATCATCCTCTTTAGACTCTTTAACTAAATTCAAATCTCTGTTTGTTTCATTCATCACCACATTTCGATCAGAATATGATACTTTTTATCTTGTTTTTCTTATTTGATTTTATCCACATCTCGACATATTTTCTCTGTCTATTTGGTAATGTTTTTTCTTAATTGTTTGATCTGCTACTTGTTTTGTTATATCATCTTTCATCTATTCTGTTCATTCAATTTGTTATGATATTTTCCATTCATTCTATTTGTGACTGTTGTGTCTTCATCATTTTCTGGAGCATTGCCACTATCTACTTCTTGGTTTAATTTTTGCATTGGGCCTTTTGTTCTACCCTGTACTTTTTTGAAAGTAATCTTTCTATTATCTTTTTCATAGTAATCCTCTGATACTTTCACTTTTAATTCTGGATTTTTTCCCCCTTTATCCCACATTTCTGATTTATTCTCCATTTCTTCCATGTTTACTAGCTTTTGTTTTTTTTTATATTTCTTGCTTAAAATGATTTTTTAAAACAGTCCTTTTAAAACTATTGGTAACACAAAATTTTTAAAAATGAGCTTTCTCTAATGTAATAAATAGGATCTCTCTCAGTTGTACTGCACAACTTCCCTAATATTCTCATATTCTTTTGTTGAACTCCAATTTTATTTTTCTAATAGTATTTGCATGTATTTCTATAGTAATTCATAATAAGCAGTCTTTTGCATTCTTGTTTACTCTTTGTCAAATTAGATACCATTTAAATAATTAGTTTTTGTTCATTTTGTAGTAATGGCCACCAGTATTTGATTATCATTGAGCCCACAGTTGAGTTGTGATTTTTTAACAGTATGGAAATGAGGAGTATACAGATGTGATACAAATCATCATCATCAAAACCATTAATGAATAATCACAACATTTATTGAGCATAAAAAATGTGCAAAGAATTAAATATAATTTCTAAACTATAAATATAGCATCACCAGCAATAATCAAGAGCCAATAAAGAAACAATAATAAATTAATCAACAATCATCTTTTGTAACTGGACTTAAAAGAGGTGCACTATAAAACTCTAGACTCATCATCATCAATGCCAAAATTAGGACATAATATGAAAACAGTCATCTTTATTTTATTGGCATGCACAAACATAAATGCTAAAATATCTATAATAATAATTCTACATTAAAAAATGCTAGGATCATTATATCAATGCTGATCATTATCAATGTTGTGGGCCAGTAATTACCATGAACACACCAGCCATCAATAAGCTAGGTTATCAAATTTATAAAGTGAAATGAAATATATGAATTTTAAAGGTGATGTCTATGATTTTAGCATCATCCAAATAATTCTAAAGAGAATCATCAACATGTCCAGTACATATATACGCACACATTTATTGCAAATACCATTATGTTTTAACTAGCTTTGGAATCACAAAGATCTTAAGGTCTATAAACAAGAGAAAATAAACATGCTTAATTCATTCTCATTAAATTTCAATAGGATATCTCTTACAAATCCCTTAAATTACTACTCTATGTTGAAATCAGTCTCACACACATACACACTGGTAATTTACCAGGACAGATAGTTAGAAGATTAAAGACATCAGAAAAAATAATTTCAGAAATTATTTAATACAATTAACTGATAAGTAAAACAAAAAAAATTTGGAGAATGATAATGTGGCAAACACAGAGTTAATCCATATAGTTTCATACAATATATATGATCTCATCTAAAAAATATTATTTTCTTCTTATTCTTAAATTATCAACATTTAATCTAAATGAGTTATTCCCTTATAATAATCAAACTTTAAAATAATATTTCACAATAAAGAAAGAAAATAATTTTAACCTGAACTTTTCTTCTCCTTTTCTTTTGAAAATGAAGATGTTCCATACAATTTTAACAAAGTAAAAAAAAATCTTTTCAACAAAACCACTAAAAAAAAAAAACCTCAGTATTTTAAGTTATTACTTTATAAAGTAATTTTATAAATATATTGGGTGTACATTTTACAATATTTCATTTTTGCTTTGAATTTTTTTCATTTTTTTTTTTTTTTGTAGTTGCCTAATTGGGTGGTTGATATTGTAGATAGTAATTTGGTCAACTTTTTGACCGCAGGTTTTTTTTTTATTATAACTTTCTCAATTATTTTATCTATTTAATCTTTTCATCATTTCTTTTTGTAATTTCTGGTTATTTTCATTTCATTATTCTTCCATTTAGCTTTTTTTTTTTTGTAGCTCTAGATTTCCAGTTTAATAATTATTTCATTTTTCTTCCATTTAGCATTGCAAACAATATTAAGCTCTATTTATTCTTTTTTTATATATATAAAATCAATCTATTGCAAGCTTGGATATTCAATAGGGTCAGATGGGAGTGCCAAACAACTTCACAGGCTATATACTGTAAATTGCTCATTTGCATTGTGTATATACCGTTACAGCATATACAATCACTCATTCACTTTTTAACGAATTAAAGTTTTTCAATATCCCAACATACTTTCTTGTATCCTAGCCAGCTTACTGTGTAATCATATACATCTGACATTAGATTAGCAATCATTTCTTTAAACATAATAATATACAAATTATAAATCTTTGACCAATAATGAAATGGACTAAACCTCTTTTAGCTTACATTCATTTTTATTTACTTTAACTCAAAAGTCTGAATAAACATTAGATATCTGATGTTAATATGTTTTATATTGGTTTCTAACTATTGGCTTATATCTTTGGGGAACAATATATTTGCAATTATTCTGTAACCACTGTCACTTTTATACTATCCATGGCAATAATCTGAGATTGAAAGCATTTTAAGTTTGGTATCTATTATTTTTCATGCTTACAATAGGTGATTCTGAAGTGGAGTAAAGATAATATATTTGTGTGCATATATTAAAATGAAGATTATTATGTATGGAAGATGCCAACACAATTCTCTAATTCATCTATATATATAGTTGCCTGTTCTTATTACTATAGTCGGTTGGATCTTAACTAACATTATTTAAGTAATAAAAGTGATTCCGTAGCTGCTGCTATATACTTTCAACGGAAGATTTTTTTTTTTCTTGAAAAAATTTGTAAAATACATCTATCATAAAATTAATCATGAACCAGCACTTCCTCTTTTCAGGTGTCTTCTTAAAATTTTTCTATCAAAAAAATATAGAATTCTATTGAATTATTGGATATTCTTAGTTACCAATATTCTTGTCAGTATCTACTGAGCCACTCTTATTATATATAGCAAGTTGTGATCCAGCCAGAACATCAGTTCTACATTAGAACAAGCAACCACATATATGCATAAAGCCATAATTGTATTTACACATATAGATAATACTATATTGTATTTTGGAAAATTTTATTATTAGAATTTAGCAAATCATTAAATTATGTTTTATATTTTTGAATTTTAGATTTGCCTGAAATGACCTTCATTCATGAAAAAGTAATTTGTGATTATTGCCATAATATTATTGAAGGCATTTGGTATAGATGTTGGTAAGTGCTTGCTAATTTTTTCTTTGTACATTATTGTATATGATAATTATATTTTGTTTGAATTCAATAATTTAGCTAGCATTGTTTATATATATATTGAACCTGATTGAAATACGTTTCAATGATGTTATTACCAAAAATATTTATTAAGCTTTTAATTTTCATTAAACATTTAATGTTTAAATTTTATTATTATTTAAAAAAGAATACGTGTATCAAAATACACAAGCATTTATATGTAAAACGCATTTATATCATTTTAATGTTTATTGATTTATTTTAGTTTTCATATACCGCTTGTTTTTACTTTAAATCAATTAATTAAAAAACAAGCAACCTAGCTAATTACATTCCTGTGGCTTTTATTTTAAAGAGTGGAGATTTGATTTTTGTGTAGTTGTTTTCATTTCAGTAATCCCTGGGTAGAATTCTTAGATAGATTGAGCGGGAGATTAATATTTGCCCTGCCTAAGGCGTAGAAATTGGACAACGAGGAAAGTGTTTCGCGGGAAATAGAGCAACGTATAAATAGCCCCGAAAATTTGGAGCATCAGTTAATTCATTATTCGTAACTAGACAAACTGTTCCTCAAGTGAAAGTTTATCTCAACGGACATTTAAATTCTTAAAGGAAATTCGCTGTTATTTAAATCCTTTTGCTTGCAACAAGATGAAAAATTCTATACATGTTACCACCACCCGAATGGCTTGCTAACTCAACAAAAGACGGATCCCTGACTTCCAAATTTGCTCCAGTAATGCCTTAAACACCTACAAGAAGCCGGAACCTCGTTACATCTACCTTGCCGTGGTTGAAGAACCTGAAAATGAACTTAAGTAAAAGTGCGCACTCTATGCGAACTGTGTTTTACCGAAAGGTAACTATTTGCTTTTATTCTTCCCAGGGTAAATTAATTCTCATTAAATCTCCGCTCAATCTAATCATAAATATGTATTCTTAAATAATAGTTATACTCATATTTAACCTTTATTGTGTTTTCTTATATTTTTGTAATGGGTTTTGGAATCTTAGTTTTAAGATTCCCAATTTGCTTTCAGTTTTGTTTATTGGAGAGTGACGAATGAGTTTTATATTTATATTTTTATGCCTACCACTTTTTATAAATGCTTTGGCGGTCATGCATTTTAAATGCTTACCTGTAATTATTTAGTATTCAATAATTAATTTGTAAACATTGTGTTCGCGCTTTCGCAAACATCCGAAAATCCTTTGGCTGGCGACTTTATCGTCTAATTTGCCACAGGTGGAGATTTCGTTTCTAATATCTCTAAAAGCGGAAATTAGAATTGTGTTTTTCTTTGTAATTTTATAAGTCGTCAGCAGGAAGATAAAATTTATCCTTTCTTAAATTACAGGTGAGCGATACTTTCGTTCTGCTAAAGTGTTTACAACTTTTAATATTTTCGTACTCATGTGCACTCTCCGATAAACTTCTGTTTGTATTTATTATGTGTGCTTTAAATTTATCAGAGCGTGTACTCAGAATTTGTTTGTAAGTTTATTTTCTTTAAATGCCGGGGCAGACGTAACTGTTTTTCTAATTATTTACTTGTCCCTTATTGAGACCTTTAATTATTAATTTTAAAGTAATTTTCGCCAATCGTTTGGCTGGGATTCACCAGGTTTTAATTGTTTTACTTCCTTTCAATCTTATTTTTCAGTTCTTGAGGTGGATCAATCACCGTTATTTTAAACGTAGTAATAGGTGCAGTTCTTACCGATATAAGGACATTCCAGGTCTGACCATGTTTAGATCTTGAAAAGCTCATCGGCACTGGCTTCTTTGATCTATTTCAGGGATGTATTGTTTGAATATCTGAAAGTGAGAACCAATGTTAAGATGAATCCTCGGCTGAATGAAATTTGATTTCTCCCTTTTAAATTTGTTTATTAGAGAATCAATAGATCTGCCAGAGCATTGCACTTAGTCTTTCTGGTACACGCCTGAGCTAATCATATTTGTTAACTTATAAACTTTTCTTATAAGTTAATTTTCTCTTAATAAAATTTTATTAAATATGTTTAAACTTAATTTGGCTGACGTTTGTCTTTGTGCTTTTGTCTCAATTGTCTAAACTATTTAAGATCTCTTGTTTCTCCCTGAGTCTAGTCGGCGCAAACCATCATCATCATCATCTATTCTGATCACAGTAAACAAATTTTTCCAGACACGTAGTGGTCTGGTGGCGCTCTCTGTATCAGAATAGATGGATAGACGAAATTAAAAGCTTTCGTCCGGCACAATATATTGATATATAATAACTTATGCTTACAACATGGAGGGTGAATAAGCTTGATTATCTGTCTGCGTAAATATGTTTAACACCCATAGAGAAAAAAAAAAATGTACAGACAAAAATTGTTACATAAATATTAAAATAAAGACTAGAATGACTTAAATATTAATTAATTAGGTGATAATTTTTTTTTATATTTTGAAAGAAATTATTTAAAATTAAATAAAAAGATCTTTTTGATAGATTATGTATTCCTAGTTCTGACAAAAATAAACTCAATTATTAATGTTGTAACTAAAAAAAGAAACAAATGATAATGTTTTGACTTACTTTACATGTACAAAATTTAATTTAGTTAAAAGTATTTGTATTTAAAAGATTAATTTTATTGAGCTTGGTAATTAATGCCTATCTGAATTTACTATTAATGTATTTCAGGCAGATTTAAAGAAAATTGGAAAAAAGTTTTTGATGTGAGAAGGCTTTCTATGGCTGAGATTTTGTTTGTTTGCCTAATAAAATATTCAACATGATATAGTGATATATAAAATTTAGTAGAAATCTATGGCCCATTTTAAGGGGGATAAATTTGGGCGGCAAGCTGAAATTTTTATGACAGATTAGTGTTATGTATGTGAAGTGTTTGATAAGTTAAATGGCATAGTTGAAAGCCAAAAGAAATTATTTTCTTAATTTCTAGCACTACATGAAATTGGGAATATATATTAAAAACAAATATCTGAAATCTCACTTATAGTTACAATCAGAGGCAGACAGAAAATTGGATGATAAAAATGAGTCACATTCATCAAACAATAATGATGATTGCTTATCTAGCAGTAAATCATGTGGGATAACAATGAGTATGATAACAGACAGAATAGAAATAAAGAAGGAAACTATTAATCATTACTTTCTTAGAAAGGAAAAAATTGATCCCGTTGAAATGTTATGCTAAAACATGACATAGATTATTTGTAAAACAATGATCTTTGGAAAGAAAGTAGTGAAGAATGGGAATTTATCATTGAAAAGATTGAAATTATTAGAATATTAGTATGCCTACTAACCAAGCTAGAACGCTTTAATTATAACATTGAGGAGAATAGTTTTTAGATAAAAGCAAATTTATTAGTTTTTTTTTGTCATCTTATGGCTAGTGAGTGATAGTTTTAAGAGTAACAAAAATACACCACAATATCAGAAAATAAATTTAATGATATATGAAGCAGACAAATTGGCAACATTGTTATTATATTATTTAACATTGTTAGGATGCAAGAAAGTAATCATTCTTATATTTTATAGTATTTTATTTGTATGGAGTGCCAATAGATATATGATTGATACTAATAAGCTTAATGATTATGTTTGTAAACATTATTTTGAATAGCTCTTTATTAAATGTTTTTGGAGGCTTTCGAGATCTTTGCCTAATGAAATAGAATATATTTTTTTACTCATGAGAATATTTTATCAAAGTTATAAATCAAAGTATTATTGCCCAAGATTAAACTACTTGAAGTGCTAATATGGGATTACCAGATGAACATGCTCTGTATGATATTAAGAATCCACTCATTAAGCATAGAGATTCACTAATGAATGCTATTACATTGATGTTAATTGTGATGGGATTTTGTGGATCTTCTTCAGCATTTGATAGAATAATTTTCACTAGTTTTTTTGTTTTTTTGATTTGACTGGACTTTATATGGAAATCTGTAATCATTTACATAGTAGTTAGATACTAATTAGAAGTTTTTCATATTTTGTCATCATATTTTTAATATAATATGACACATTGAGCCAGGTTGTATTTTGTTCCATGCATTGTTCATTAAGCTTAGTTTAAATTAAACTTGCAAGATTTTCAATATATAAAATAGAATACATGGTATCATGATTTTCAATTATAATTTTTAATATTATTAATTTGGTTAACAGTTGATAATGTTAAGTGCACAGTGGTTTAATTCTCAAAAGAGCATTGACAATAATTATTGCTCTTTTGAGGGATTTATTAACTGAGTTAATAAGCTTTAGTTTATAATTCAACTTTATAACAATCCAGTCAATAGTTTTATTAGATTTTGTTAAATAGTAATGATTTTTCTTTATCAACACCAATAAAACTTTATTAAGAAAAAAAAATCTAATATATTTTATCTGTTATGAATCTCTATTTAATTCCTAAACAACGTCTACCTGTGAGGCTAAACTTGTTTTTAAATTATTTGTATCTATAATTTACTCTTCTTATTAAAGGCAAAGTTTGATTCAGATTAGTGACAAAATCAGCATGGAAATTTAGAAAACTTAAGATTTCATGTGTGTCATCTCAGATGACATGTTTAGTTCCTTTCTATATACTTCTGTTAGTAATTATCACTCAAAAATTTTTTCCGGTTTGTTGATTGCTTACTATAGCACTTTTTATATAATTAAAATAATTATTTTAAGTTAAAAGAGTATAAAATTATAATAAAATATGCTCCTTTTTTATTCTAATTTTTTCCTCTAAATAATTATGACTACATTATGTTTAAGATTATCTAATCTTTAACCATTTTTTAATCTTTATTTATTTTAGAATACATATTTCAAAATTTCACAGTTTCTCAAAATTGCCAATCCATTTTTATTTTCTTTCATTTTTAATTTCTAAGAAATTTCTTTTTTTTTCATTCACACTTTTTGTTACTTTTTCTTTTTATAATGTTTTTCGATTTTTTTATTACTTTATTTTTTAATTCCAAAAATTTTTGAAACTTTTTTTTTCCCCAATGCCCAAATTTTAGATCAATTTAGTTTTCTCAAACAAAACAGGAAGATTTTTCTTCACATTTATTCATCTTTAATTTAATATTTAGCCTGTTATATTAAAGGCTTTATGCTAATAAAATGTTCTATTCAAATTTATTGATGGCATGGTTGATTTAATTCTAGATTTCTTTCGAACATTAAAAACTAGTTTTAAAAACTGCATTTAGCCAGTGAAATATAAAAAAGATCTGGATTTTCAGTGATTGTAGTTTATATAGATGAAAGGATAAAAATCTTTAAATAATTCATCGTAGGGCGAAGATCTTTCCAACAATCCCAAAAGAGGAACAATAAAGAAGACCTTTCTAAAAACTTGCATACTGCTAGATAGTAAAAGTTTGACTAATTTTCCATTTTTATTATTTTCTCTAGTTAGATAGTTTATTACCTGAAAGAAAAATTCTGTCTGATTGGATGCTGAAATCAATGCTTCAGTTGTATCTGAACTGGATTAGAACATTTGATAAAGAGCATGAT
The DNA here is from genome assembly GCA_028023455.1 of Epiperipatus broadwayi. Lineage (NCBI taxonomy): Eukaryota > Metazoa > Onychophora > Udeonychophora > Euonychophora > Peripatidae > Epiperipatus > Epiperipatus broadwayi. The sequence continues at coordinate 12,603,133 of JAQFVV010006206.1, forward strand.
AGATGGATGTATTAATCAATACATTATGTAGTAATCAGTGCATTAAGAAACTTTTCTATATTTGTGTATGCATGGAATATTTTTTATTTGATTGATTAATAGGAAAGATTAATAAAAGATCATTTTTGTAGTAATTAATATTTTAGACTTTATTTATTAGTAATTTTTATATATTTTTTATTTTGAAAAAGTAACTATTGCTTGAAAATTTGAAATTATATATTTCAGTAATTGCACTGATTTTGATTTATGTGAATCTTGTGAAAGTCGACCAGATGTCCATGATATTAATCATGTTTTTCTGAAAATTAAAAGGCCAGTTAGTATTCATGGAAAGCAGTTACTCATGCATAAATCACCAATTCTTTCATTCACTTTATTTGATGAGATTGACTTGTCTTCAATAAACAAAGATGTAGAATCAAAGTAAGTTTTTTTTTTTTATTAATTTAATTGGAAAATATATTTTTCATGTTAAAAATAAATTATTCTATGTTTTTTCTTGTGCATTGCATATATCTACTTTTGTATTTGAGTTGTTCTACAACTAATTATTTCTGGTTGCAGAACTGAAATGAAAAGTAATTTGATAAATGTTAGGGGAAAATTTTTGCTAATACAGACTTCTGACATATTTGTACTATATTTTTTAATTTTATTTATTTATATAATTTTTTTTTTTTGTTTGAATGAAGACTTAATAAATATTTTACTTCTATTTTAATTTTTTTTAAGGAAATATTGTACCAAAAAAAAAAAAAAAAAGGAACATTTTAAAAATTCTAAATATCGTGTAATCTTTAATATCATTTACAGGGGAATTAACTTTAAAGTATGAATAATCTTTGCAGTACAAATTTTCACATATAGGCTATTCTAGCTGCTCTGGAAGAGTATATAACCGAATTGTATGACATATAATTGCATTAGATATATAAAATGGTTTCATAATCAAAATATATGAATACTTTTTTCCAGGTTCTATCATGTGTGTGGGTTCTTGTTATTATTATTATATCACCAACATTTCATCTGAATTTCATGATCCTCATCAGCATAAAATATATTGTTTTCCACCTTTTTCATTATTAATATCTCCAAAAGCAACTATTGATTTATGCATGGTGACTAGATCTAACTAAAATATTGGCAATATAATTATAATGGGGAAAACAACTTTGCATGCACACACATATATATATGCATACTATATTACAATAATTCAATGAAAACTGAGTGTTTATAGCAAGCAACATTTTATAAGTTACAGTGAGAAATTTAATTAGATAAAATATGAATAAAACTTATATTCCCTTAATAATTAAGAACTATGCTCAAACCACATCTATTTGTCATATTTTATCTACTGAAATTTTACTATAGATATATAGTTTACCACTCAACTAAGCACTGTCTTAGTTCTTTGTTCAAAAATTCTGTAAAAACACAAAATCTAGACAAGTAAATAATATTAACAATACTGGTAAGGCAGTTAATGAATAATAAATTGTTGTGGATATCTAACTAATAAAATGTTGCTGTGATGTGAGAAGTTAAATGCCTATGGTACTAGTTTAATTGTCTGAGTGATATCCCAAAATAACACATCCTAGAGCTGTTAGCCCAATCTCTAAAAATGAATTTTAATAGCAAGAGTTAGTACCTATCACAGTCATATCTAATTTATGTTTTTTTATGAATTACTTTATCTGAAGCTTTGTTTGATAGAGATACTTGAAGAAAACAAAAACCAATAAAGTTATCAGAAGATTATTCATGTTTTATAGTAGATAGTGGAATTTTTTTAATGAATTTATAATAATAATAATATTGAATAAGCAGCAGTGATGATCAAAGTCAATAATATTAAGGCAGTATGTATTACACATGAATCAACAACTAAATTATTTGCTAATAATATTTATGAAATATATAAGAAATGTTATGCTCTTTATACAGATCAGTTAAACTTAATTTATTTATTTTTTTTAAAAAAACCTCACTTATCAAAAGGCACTGATATTGCAGATCAAACTTAAGACTTTCTGATATTTACTTTAGTTTTTACATTCTTCTTCTTGAGATCATCAGTCAATTTTTTTTTCTTCTAAGTCTTTTTCTTTTATTTGCTGTTGTCCATTTCAAAATCCTTAAAGATAAATATTGAGTGCTGTTAGGCAAATGAATGTGACTTTTTTTAATTTTTGCATTTGTTTAATTATTTTATAATTAATCTACAATGCCTCAATAATGAAATATTGTGCTTTAAATTTATTATGTAGTTATTTCCAACATCACAATGTACAATAAAATGATAACAAGAGAAAAAGGATAATTAATTTACAAATGTCTGTTTCTGAGTTACCATAATACAATTATTATTTTGAAAATAACTTATTGATTTTGTAATAATTAGAGTTTGCATAAATTAGTAAATAAACTGCACATTTACATATCTATTTGGAATTTATCTATATTTATACAAAACTAGATATATAGACAGACATATAGAATAAAAAGTCAGACTTAATTCTTTGTATAACATATAAATAAACATTTTGCAATTAGTTTTAAATAACAGCTAAGTTTACAAATCAAAACATACTTTTTAAGTATCACTAGAAATGTTCTAAAATTGACTTAGTTTTTCTTTAAATTCAAGTTAAAATTATTGATGCCCTATTTTATTTTTTATATCTTCTTATATTAGAATTCTTCCTCTTATATTGGGATTCTTTCCATCTAGTTGTAATTGTCTTTTGTTAATAGGATTAAAATAAGGCAGATTTGAAATTAATATTTTTTTCCCCATCTTCTCTTTGCCATTGTTATCTCTACAAATATATGTATATTTACATTTTTTTTTTACTGTTCTTGTATCTTACTCTGTAGCTTCCTTTAAATTTTTTTGAATATTTACCTTCTTTTATTTTAATTTCCATTACAAATATTCTTACTTTTATTGACATTTTTATCTAATGAATTGACAAATTTTTTTTATTACCTTCTTTTAATTTATTAATATTTCATTTTTTTTAGCTTAAAATTTTTTATACTTTTAAATTTTGATTGTTCTGCCACTGTTAAATTATGGTCTGAGATTATGTTAGCTGTTGAATACATTTTTGATTATATTTCTAAACTTGTTCTGAATTAATTAATATACAATTCAACTGAAATCTGTTTCTGTTATACTTTTTAACTCAGTTCACATTCTTTTATTTTTTTATATTTTTCTTAGCTTTCACAATTATTCTACTTATGATTATAATTATATATTTTTTATTCATTTTCACTAGCTTTTTTTTTTTTTTTTTATCATCATGCATGATTCTTATTGATTTTTTTATGATGTTCAATAGTAGCATTAACACTTTTATAATTAATAACTTCATTATCATCAACAGTCTATTATTTACAACATTAGTACTTGTTAAATTATTTTTTATTCTTGGTCTAAAGACAAAATTTACTCCATTAACTATTTTTACTATCAGATCACTAAATTCTTAAATTTATTATTTTGGTAATACAGCATCGATTGATCCATGCCATAAGATGGCGCTGTTTCTATGCTAAAGCACATAAATATGCTGTTTACAAGGCCGCTCATAGATCTTACGGCCTAGTAAACTGTTCAACCGCTAAGATGTTGAAGTGCACCCATTACCCCAACATCTCTAGTATGTTGAACATTATTAGCGACGAGTATGCAAGTCTCTCTATAGACATTACTCTTAACTATTATACAGTGTATGATGTGAAGGTTTCTGTATTTTGAATGTCGAAAACTATATTATAACATTTTTTTTTTTTTGGCTTCGATGTATTTTTTTATTATTTTCGTTCGTAAAAATTGTAACGATTTTCCAAACGCCCCTGGTTTCGTTGTCAGGGGTCAGAATTCAGTTAATGAGGAGTGTTAGTCACAATTCGGCAAAGTTCACGATCAAGTCACGCACTTTCCGACACTTTTTCGAGATCAAAACATTTCAATGGCAGACTACAGAAGCAGATGCGGTGGCCTTTCTTCAACAGAGAAATATTCTCCTCACCCAGAAGAACTGCCTTTGTGGTAGTTTAATGAAAGTAAAAAGCCAAAAAAAATAAAAAAAGTTACTTTAAAAAAAAAGAAGACCGTAATCAAAAGCGAAAAAAAAAAGTTACTTTAAAAAAAAAAAAGACCGTAATCCAATTTTGTTAAACAACAAGTTTTACAAAAAAAAATAAAGAAAAAAAAGGTTTTTACAAAACGTATTAAAAAAAATATTTAAAAATCAATTTATTTATTTAAAAAGAAAAAAGAAAATACGGTCCAAAAAAAAAAATCCAAACCAAAAAAAACAAAAATACGATAACATTACAAAATAATAATAATTAAATCAGCCCGGTAACGTTATATCTATTCGTTTTTCACTAGCAACAGCGCCATCTTATGGTGTGGATCAATCGATGCTGTATTACCATTATTTTTTAGTTCTCAACTTATTTATTTTTTTATCAAAGAAACCTACAATATTTAACTTTTTTAATCATTCATTATTTCAATATTTATTGTATCAATATAAAGTCTTTGAAATCTAACTGGATTGATATGTATTCTGTTTGCTTTCCCTATTGTGTTAAACATATCTTTTTTGAAATACCTGTTACTTTGCATCATGAAAAATGAAATAAATATATAAATTTGTGTTTGCCACTTTTACAGATTTAAGTAGCATACACTATGACTAATTATCTATACATACATATTTGTAGAATAATTACAATTTTTATAAATCTAAGATATTTTTAATTAATTGCCTTAAATAAAAAACTACCTGTAATTTAATAAGTTAATGTAAATTTTTTTTAAAGTAATATTTTATTTAATTATATAAAAATTTGCAAAAAAACTAATGTCTTGAATTAAACAAAATGATTGCTATCAATAGATGTTATCTATAAATATATAAATCCTTAAAAATTGATTAATTTTCAAAACAAATCCAAATTAGTTGAAAAAATTAAAATTATAAAATTATGAATTACAAATTTAAAACAAAAAACAAGAAGATGTCAAAAATAACACACAATAACAAATTTTAAAAAGCTGATCCTAAAAAAACAAATAGTGAACATTACATCATCAGAGAATAAGCCAAAATGAGAAGAAAAAAAAGAATTATTCTATCTACTAAAAAATTCTATTCATATAAAATACTAGAACAAATAATAATTTGAGATATCAAATTTTTATATACTACACATGCTAAAAAAAGGATATATGTGACTATCACTAATACTATATGAGAAAGTAAGACAGAGCATTATTTAATAGATAGTTAGCCACTTCAAAAATATGTTAGCAAAAAAATCATTAATTTTTAAAAAAAAATCACAGTAATTTAGTAAAAAAAAAAAAACTATTTAAGTCCAATTTCTGTTGGAATTTATACTGAAAATAGGAGACAAATTTTATAGGGCACTTTTCAAAAAATAACTTTAAGATAAAAAGGTTATTAATGATAGGGTAAGTTCATAATAGTACTATTACAAAGTAAGTCATTTAATTATCTCTAATGTACGCATAATTTAATATAGTTTACATCTATTAACTGATAGTTAAAGAAAGTATCTAGTTTATCTTCTGGGATAACAAGATAATTTCAGTAAATATTAAAATAAATAAATATTCAAAGTAAGCTTGAATATGGAACAACATTACATATTTATTTTTTGTTATAAAAATATAATTAACCAGTCCTTTTCTAAGAAGATAGTTTAACTTGTCACATATCAGAATAATCTGAAAATATTTAAATATGATACACAGTTAAATTTTATATATATAGTGGCATCTCTATTTTGAATTACAAATGAAATATATTTATTAAGCCTTTCATTTAAAAATAATCGAATATTTTTTAAAAAATATTTTGAAATAAATAAAGTAAGAAATCCTTTTAGAATGATGATTTACACAAAATACTTTTATTGCATAAATGTCTAAAAAAATCCATTTCTTCTTTGCAATTTTCATAGTGCTTCTTAAATATTATCTGAGAGTTTAAACTGTCTAGTAATCTTTTTCATGTCTGTAAAATATAATTGTGGAATATTATTTCTTGTTTATTTATACTGATATACAATGAACAGCAGAAAACATTAAAAAAATAAAATAAAAAAAGAATAATAATATTAATAAAAAAGAAATTAAATATGTAGGTATAAAAGGAAATGATAAAAAATGACAAACAAAATTAATAATTTATTAACAAAATAAATAAAAATAATATAAGCAAATTAAACAAACAAATAGTTAAACAAAAAAGAAACTACATGATAGATATTGAATAATAAAAATAACAAAAATGACTTAAATGGAATTTATTGAATAAAATATAAAAAATGTGAACAAGAAGAAAATATAATATATACATATTGTACCATATTTGTGGTACAATCGGCATTGGCATTTTAGAGTTATAATATTAAGTTTCTGAGAAAGATAAAATAGGTATTTTTATAAATTCTGTTTGATTTATTTTAGATAATGTAAATTATATTTTCCATAGCCACATTAAAAAAAGAGAAAATAATAAAAGATTTACCTTTTGATTTTACTGAGATAAGAATGTAAATCCTTATCGTCAAGCAATTATAATTATTTAAATTGAAATTACAGCATAATATATGACTAGAGAATAATTCGTTCACCGATACTTCCTTTCTGGAGTCACAATATGCCGTGATTGAATCCCATCACTTACTTGAATAGTAGAATCCTGGACTGACTACCAAGATATAATAAGATCATATGATGGATGATCTTACTAAGAACAAAACCATGCATGTTAATTTATGCAGTGATAGAATTGAACAGTTTAAACTTACCAGTAAGAAATTTTCATTTGTGTGTTATATATAATCACATTCAGTGTACTGTTAAAATGCTGTAATAAATCTGGTTAAAAAAAATTAAATCAAGATAATTTCCAAGAACAATAAGAATTGACTTTCAACAAACAAAGTAGTTTGATATTATGTTTTATTCCCTTATTATTACTAATAAACATTTGTTAGAATTAGAAAATTAATAAATTGTAGAAATATAATTTATTCTGTTGCTGGTTTAAATTTATTATTATAGTATTATTAGCTAAATCTGTATAATTTTACCAATTATAAATGCCAATGCCATATCATAAATTACAATTTTACAGAGGGCAATAAATTCTCATGAAATTGTGATTATTACAGATGAGGGGGGGGGCATTGGTTTTGCATATAGAATCCTGACACCTATTAAATAAATGAAAAACTTTTCTCCGACTATGACCAGGAAAAATAGTTACATTCATGAGAACATCTGACATATTCAAATAAATGAATTATCGGTGCGGATGTAACTTGGTCAATGAATATGTGTAAATTAAAGCATATTAAAAAATTACTGATAAACTGTACAATATATAAAAAAAACAAAGAGCTCAATTAAAACAATATATATATATGACAAAAAAAATTAATAGAAAGAAAAAAAAAGCTTTATATATAAAAAATATAAATCCAAAAATGAATAAGGACTCTGGTCTGAAATTATTAATTGTTAATTCATAAGAAAATATATATGTTTATAAATACAGCCTTTTAAAACTATATGTAAGAAATGGAAGTAACTTCCTTTTTTGTTTTTTAGATACATATAAAGAAAGAGTAGGTAAAAAAAGTTTTAAAAAATTAATAAAATATAATATTAAAACATATATTTAGGTACCAAATATATTAAAGAAATGGAAATAAAATATAGAAGGTGTTTGTAAAAAAGTCTAAATAAATGGAATAAATGAAAATGGTATAATCATGGTAAAATATTTTCAAAAAAATTGGTAATATGTAAATAAGGGGAAACAGTAGATATTTGACATAGAAGTAATTATTTGTAAAGTAATATTGATATTATAGATTAATAATATTTTAAATTGGAATGACATTTTTAAAAGTTTTTGAAATTATTTATTTTAAATGGATTATATTTAAAATGAAATTTTTATAAAAGCAATTGGTAAATTTATTTACAATGGTAATTAACAAATTATGATTTTGAATTACAAATCAGTGAATAAAATGATAATAAAATTATATATATATATGGGTGTGTGTGTACATAAAAATCATACATATACAAATATATGCATTAAAGATAAAGTGTTATATAAATAATAGAAAATGTGCAGCTATTAGATATTTGTGTAAGATAGTAAAAACTTTCAATTGTGTTAAAAGCATGAAAAGTATAAAGAAATGGATTTTTTAGAAATTTATTTAATATAAGCAATTGCTTATTTTACTCGTCAAAGTAGAATTGAAAAAAAAAAAAGAAATAAAATCACTTTATTTGCTATATTTTAAATTTAAAATATTTATATTTATAAATATTAAAAAATTATTTTTAAATATTTTTTAAGAGGAAGTATGCCATTATACTAATAGTATTATAGTCTTGATAGAACTTAGCTAATTCTCTGATTTTTCTAATATTTTTTATTTTTAAAACTTAGAGATTTTGTATAATTTAAATCATCTATTTCAATTATGAATATAAATCTCTTAAATTAAAATGTGATTCTTTTTAATTAAAAAAGAAGAAAAATAAAATGAAAACTAAATTGACAAACTAACTGATTGATTTACTAGTATAATGAAGTAATTATCCATTGTAACTATAATATCAGAGACAGAAATGCTAATTAAGTTTTGGAAATGTGTTTTTTCTGATGCAGAATCTCATTGATACAGAAAGTGTAGAGAAATGAAAGTTAGCATGAGAATCACATAATAACTGGATCCTATAACAATATTGTTAAAAAAGAAAAATCTTGAATGAAAAGAAAATGAATGAACCACTATGACATAGTGCAGATTCTATTTTATTTGGATATACTGACATTTTGTTTATTTTTACTAGTCAAGAATTGAAATAGAAATTTTTTTTGCTTTTTATTATTGCACATTAAATCTTTAGTTTTTTATTTTTCAATTCTAGAAAAATATATTCTTTCTTAAATTTTTTTTAAAAATGGTTTGTAGAATTATTTGGATATGTAACTGGCCATCATTTTAAATTTTATTCTTTAAATATATTTGAAAGTTCATACTTTTTATTTATCCTTCTCCATATACGTTAGAAAAATTTCAATATTAAACAAAAATTATCTTCCTTATTTGTAATTCAGAATGAATTATCTGTATAAATCTTTGTCTTTTTTTTTATGTGTGAACATGTTAACATTTTTGTGTACAGAACAATAATAGACCCTTTAGAAAACAGTTTTCTCTAAAATGAAATGATTTAAATATTTAATAAAGAACATTTTTAGATTCTTGTTTGATAATTTATATGAGAATGAGTTAATCAAAATTCAATAAATATAAAAATTTTTTAAATTAAAAAATTTGATACAACTCGTGATATTGTTTATTATGTAAATAACAAATATACAAATGATTCTAATTATAAAATGCATTGTGAGTTATTTTGACATATATAACAGATCATATCTAGTTAATTTGATGAACTGGGGTTTTGGTGAAACACATGTATAAATGAGAGAGATTGGTAATAATAGTTCAAGGTTTATGATAAGCTTTGGAGAGTGCATTCCATATCTGAAAGATTTGATTAGTTACAAATATTTACCATGCACTTTAGTCACTTTATAATATATATTATAAATTCATATCTTTATTTCGTTATTGTTCATTGTTGCTTTGGTAAACTATGATAATTGAATGTTAAATATATTACACATGTACATACATACAAATCACTTCACCGCAGCCAATTCTGGAAAATAAATAAATAGAATATCAGCAATCTATAGTTAAGGCAAAACATAGATTGCTGATATTCTATTCATTTATTTTAAGCATTGGTTGTGGTGATGTGATTCACATTTGATAACCAAATAGCTAAATGCACTAATGATTTAATAAATATATATAAGAAAAAAATTAAAGCAGCTTTAAGTTACTTACTGATGCTGCATGGAAAAGCATCTCACCAGAAAAGAATAGTTTAGGAGAAGATATTACTCAACAGGCTAGTTTTTTTTTCTTGGTTTACCCTATTCATTGGCAAAAATAAATAATCAAATTGCATTATTGCTCCAGAGTACATAAAGAGTTCAAGCAGTGGAAGTGATAAAATTAGGCTGTGATCTATAGATTTTGAGCTCCAGAGTCTGCCACACTACTATTGTATTAAAGCACACAAGATATTGGTCAATAATTGGATAATTATATACGTCGTATGCTGGTTATTTGCAAAAAAAAATCCCAAGTTTTTTGAAAATCATCACTTAGCTGAAAAAAATTTAAATTTCTTCCAGATTATTTGTGGACTTACTTGTGAATTACTATGAGAATATAGAGAAAAAATATCTACTAATTTTATAGAAGACACTTTATTTTTATATAGCAGAAGTTTGAGTAGTGTATATGTGTGCATATACACCATATATTTCCTGCAAGCCTACAGTATTATGCTGATATTTTTAACTACATATTATTATTATTAAATTAAATTCTCCTGAAATCTTATTTTGCTCCTTTACTTTACTCTGCTAATGTTTATATATTCCTAGCATAAATTATAAATACTATAACATTTTTTCTTTTAAAATTTAAATCTCCCAGTAAATTAGCCAAATAACAGTCTAATATGTTTGTGATAATTTTTTTTTTTTAATACTATTATATGATTTAAAAATATTATTTTTCTGATAGCAATTATAAAGTGAAACTAATATTATTTATTAAATATTTTTTATAACATAGAATATAAAACAAGATTGTGATAATTCATTTTATTGAGCTTTAAATTATTATAATTATAATAAATAAATATCTAAACATTCTTTCATTTATACATAATTATATTTAGAAATTTGTAATCCATGGGTTTATACTTAGTGATTACAAGTTTGGCCTATCCAATGTTTTCATTATTAAATTATTTTATTTTCCAGTGGTGGAAAGCAGATTTATTGATAGTTTTGGCAGTGGGCAATTATAATCACGCAATGTGAACATTTTATTGTTATAAGTGCAATTTGCCATTGTTTTTTTATTTTATTCTTGATATAAATTGTTATAGCATTTATTATTCAAGATTTATTATAAAAGATTCTAATGTTATGAAATGCATAACAAATGAATATATAAGATATATTCAATAACTAGTATTTGTTTTTCTTAGATTACAGTTATCTTTTTATGACTGTAAATTCATAAAAGATGAAACCATTCCTGATGGAGCTGTGATGAAACCTCGAACTCAGTTTGTAAAGTCCTGGTTAGTTAAAAATATTGGAAATGTTTCTTGGGATTCTGAAGTTAAGGTAATAAAAATTTTTTTATAAATATACTTTATATATATACATTGAACTAATCTATATTGATTGTTTTAAATATGTAAATTTGTTTTTGTTCACTTATTACAAAAAAAAAAAAAGGAAATGAAAAAGTATGTAAAAAGATTGATTTACTTTTAAAGTAGGATAATGAATTTAATAATTATGATGATAACAACAAAAGTGAACTCTAAACATAATGAACCATAAGCATCAATTGATGTTTAATTTAATGTTTTGAATGATGAAAAAAATATTTTAATTGGAAGAATAATTTCGCGTTGGAACTAATCCATATGAGAACCTGGATTTTTGTATTGATGTCATGGCAATGATTTTGGGGGTTAATTATTTAATCATTGTAATAAGTTTGGAATGAAAGCAAATATGATTAAAACTAAAGCTATGATAATAGATGTTAAGAATAAATTATTAAAGATAATAATTGTAAAGGAAATTCTTGTTTAACTGATAATAATGACAAAAAATTTAAAATGAGAATAATTGCTAATATTAATTGAAGATTATTTTTATTTTTTTGATTGAAATATTATAGAAACTTAAACAATTAAGAGTGGGGGGGGGGGGATTGCAGAAGATGGCTGTCCTGTTTTTGGTATCTTAATAAAACTAATATCAAAGTGCATCTACTTTGAAAAATTTATAATAAAAGAAAAGCACAAAACTATTGCAGCTATAACAATGATTATACTACATTGGGGAAAAAAAATGTATTTAATAAAAACTCAGGAGAACTGACTAATAGATATACAAACTGCTATTTAAGTGTATGTGTGTGTGTCATTTAAGAAATAAAAATGTAGCTTAAAGTTTAAAAGAAAAATTAATTTGTGCATTTTATTAAAGATTATTAAGTATTTAGCAATATGTGAGAACAAAAAAATATCTCATATGTGTGCAAAGTTTAAAAAATAAATAAATCTAAATTTGAATCTTTCCTGAGTTTTAAATAAAATTTCTCACATTTCCTAGTAAAACTGGATGGCAAAGTTAAAAATAAGATTTAAAATTTGAAATTGATAACAGTTTATATGTTATAATTAAAAAAGTAAAAGTCAGCAGTAAATTTTTCTTTTTCCTAGGTTAATGAACTGTAAATAAAGAAAGAGAAAGAGACAAGCTATTTTGTTCTCTTTTTTTATTTATAAAACAACATGATATATTGTACTAAAATTTGTATCCACATGTTTTGGAGAAAGGAGGTATTTTTAAAAAAAATATATTGTTGTAGTCACACAAATGTCATATATATCTCCTAATTGGTGATATATATATATTGTTTGAAAACCATATTATTTGAACAACATCGGTTTGGTATAAATAGATCATAAACAAACAATGAGTATTTCTTATAACTACCATTCTAATTCTAGGAGCCCAGCATTCATTCCATATTGCTTTGCATTAGAGTGCAGTCTACTATTGAAGCCACGTTGCTAGAATCCATGCTGAAAAGAGAAATAACTGCTGATTAAAACTCATTTTCTACCATAAGCTGTATTTTACTGGCTGTTCTTAAAGTATTCTTCATTACTCCAGTTACAACAATTAATACGACAAATTTATTTAAAAGAAATCCATTTTCCATGTGTGGCTGGATAACCAAAACCTACAACAATCAAAACATGCCTGGAAATGCAGTCGGATCCAGAAATTAGTGCTGAAGTTTGAAAAACCAGCTCATGTAACACTTCTATAAGCGTAAAGGAAGAAATGGATAGTACTGTATAAATGACTCAAGACCTATAGATGTACTCATATAATATCACCAGTGCTCCAGTATTTATTCTTTGTAACATCAACCAGTGTTCAAGGAGACCATCATTAGAAAAACTAAGGAAGACATTGATAAAATATTTTTAAAATGTTACCTGAAAAAATCATGGTTAGTAACTGATTCATACTTTTGGGAGTATTTGTAATTTTAAATTATAAGTCATTATGATCACATTGATTAATATTATTATGTATTTGAATTTTATTAACTATTTAACTTATTATTTACTGGAATCATAGTTTATGGTATACATCTTCAAGTTCTTAATATATATATATATTTGATGGTTATGGTATCCATATTCTAACCCATCTGTCATTTAATATATAAATTTCCTTCTACCTGTTTCATAAAATACCATTACACTATCAATTCTTATTCTAAAAACTTTGTGAACATTAAAATCATGTGAAGAATAATATTGACAAATTTCCATAAAAACTTTAATATAATTATTATTCCAAATAGATTTCACCTAGATACATCTAGGAAATAATTTCACATTCTTAATAAAAATAAAACTTTTAATAAACTTTCTAAGTTTGAACATATTGTATTCATGTTACATAAACTTTCTAATGTGTCATTTAAAAGATGCAGAATGGAATGGTAAAACTTATTTGTGGATCTTGTTTGATAAAGTTTTAAATTATAGATTTTCACAATATTGTGTGCTTTAAAAACATTTGAATGATTACAAAATGACTCCTTCTCTAATAATCTATAAATTTCCAGATCTAATCAACATATATTTGAAAGACTTTTGTAAGACTCAATAATTATTGGTGAAATGCTTTCAAAAGCATGTGCATTCCCCAGAATTCAATCATTTTTAAAAATATTTCATAAATAAGAATTCTGAAAAATTTCTTTTTATCCTTTCTTAACTTGTAGATGTATTACAGGGTTAGAAAAAATTATCCTGGATGATATAGTAGATTATATTTCTCTCTGCTAAAGGTTTTCTGACCGTTAATTATTTATATCTCTCTACAAAAATTCTGAAAACAAAATACTCTTTCATTAAATGGAAACAAAATTTACTACATATTCAAAGATCCTAACATTTTTACATTCGTGAAATTTGAATAATAGTAACAGTACCAGACTTAAAAAGAGAATCAATTCAAAATGGAATAAGAATGTTCAAAACTAACAAATTTCTTGATAACTTTCTATTAATTTTCTTGTACATTTCATGCCATTGGATTTGTGAAATACTATTGACCTAGTCCTTTCATTGCAGATTGGACAACTTGTGTCTTATTGTATTTAGATATGTATAATCATCAAAAATGAAAAAAAATTTAATCCATTATGCTGCTTTTACACATATTTAAATAAACAATGATATAATATAACATAAAATATCTTTATATAAGAGCAATAATATATATAATAATAATCATACACAAAAAAACTTTTTTCGGCAAATATTAATTTTTGCCCTATTCAATGTACAATGTAGATTGTAATTGTTTGTAAATTAGTTAAAGCATAGTGAAAAGGGCAAAAATTAATATTTGCTGAAAAGAGCTTTTTTGTGTATGATTATTGTTATTATATATATTATTGCTGTTATATTTAAATATATGTATAATCTATAAATAACAAACCATCTGAATGATAGATAATAATAGGTAGCAAATGTATAAAAGAATATCATGACAATCTCTTTGTTGATAATGTCATATAAATTGGACTTTCCAAGTAGAAACTATAAGAAGACCTTAAACTACAAATTATCTCAAGTACTTGGTCTATGTTCTCTTCACATAAAAGTTTTACCCTCAATAATAATGATTTTTCTCTAATAAGTATTGAACTAAGACCCACGATCAAAAATTCATCTACCATTAAGAA
The DNA here is from genome assembly GCA_028023455.1 of Epiperipatus broadwayi. Classification (NCBI taxonomy): domain Eukaryota; kingdom Metazoa; phylum Onychophora; class Udeonychophora; order Euonychophora; family Peripatidae; genus Epiperipatus; species Epiperipatus broadwayi. The sequence goes on from JAQFVV010006206.1 coordinate 12,618,190, forward strand.
CAAAGAAAGATATTTATTCAGATCATGATCATCTATTGAAAAAGAATTTCATTGATTAAGAACAATCAAACAGATCAAACAGAAGATTAAAAAGATCTTCTAAATGATCTATTATGTATTAACCATTAAAGATAAAAAAGATCCATGGGTCAGTGATCATAAGGATGTGATACCTCCCCACCTTCAGTAAAAGCCCTACTATCAAATTATTTATTTCTACAATTTGTTCAGTGGCATTCATCTGAACATCCTTTATTTTATAGTAAAGAATGGCTACATGCCACTTTTTCTACTTTTGCCATGAATACTTGTAGATTTGCTAATGTTATTCTGAAAGTAAGGGGTTTAAATTCTTAACTAAAAATTAGTTAATCCAGTTCTGGTTTAAATAACAATATATTAAATATCTTAATATTAAAACTGAAATTAAAATAAATTATAATACCAACTACAATATCTAAAATACAAGAACTAAATCCTTTATGTTGCTTTTGCAATTAAAAATAAATCCTAGATATAGAATAAAATATCTTTATTTAACAACAAAATAATATATGACAATAGCTATAATATAATCATAACACTATAAAAGTTTTTTTTTGACAATTTTTGCCCTTTTCGTTATGTCTTAGTTAACTACAAAAAAAAACAAAAAAAACTATATTGCATACATAGCGAGATCCACTGACTCTATATAAAATTAACACAAGCCTATAGTTATGCTTTAGTATCTTTATAATAATACACATTATATAACCCTCCATTTGTTTTTCATTATCCAATTATTAATTAAATTAATTGACGTTTTATAAATGTTCATACAATTATTTCTGTTATAATTAATGTAATTAGTTTCATATATCTTCCTTCTATTAATTTTTTTTAATATAATTTAATGGGCTTATATTCTTAACACATCTATTCTATGTCCATATTTTAAGTAGTGAACATATAATGCAGATCTGTCATCTCTTCTATTAATAGCATTATTATGTTCTTTAGCCTGTTCTTCTAATTGTTTCGCTGTATGTCCGTAATAAATCATACTGCAAACCCCACAAGTAATTTGATATATTATACCTTTTTTAGGTACTGGTCTATTAACAGCCATACATCGCTTGATGACATTGTTTCTGTGAAAAACACAGAAATATGCCATTTAATGTGGCCAAAATATGGCTACTATAACACTATGTTTGTAATAGCAGTTTGTGGGCTATGTGATGGCGTTGGTCTCTATGCAAAAGCACAGAAATCATATACCTAGCTATGTGTGGCTGCACTTTATGCGTATATTCAGTAATGATAGTTCGCTACTGCTTGATATAAGGGTATCTGTTGCTTCCCTATGCATCTTGGAAATTGTTAGAAATTTGGAAAGGCTTTTTTCATAGCACGATGTGGCGGATTCATGACAAATTTCACATTCTCGACGAGATGGCCGTACACAACCGATAATTTCAAAAGACATTTTTTCTCTTACGCAGTATTATTCATTTGTATTTGGTTCCACTTACAAGTGATAATTTTTTTTGTGTGTGTTTGGAAATAAAATTGTTGTTGTTGTGAGTTGTTTTTGAAACCCAATCAATCCAAAGAGGTTTTTGTTTGGCACTTGTATTACAGATTTAAAAACCAAGTTGGCTGATAAAATACAAAAACATCATCTAATGAATTTTTTGGTTTGGGTTTTTTTTTTTTTTGTAATTTTGTTTAAACATTTAATTTACTATTACAAGAATAATGTCAATTTGGAAATAAAAAAGAAAAGTGTTTGGGTTTCTGTTTTTACTTTTCATCGGAGTCATAAAAAACAAAGTTGGTTGATTAATATTTTCATGAAGTATTTTGGATTGTTTTCCTATTTGATTTAACATTGAATTTAGTATTGAAGAATAACTTCAATTTGCCAATCCAAAGAAAACTGTTAGATTTTTGGGTGAAGTGTTTTGGGTTGTTTCTTTTGCTTGGGTTTTGGGAATTTTTGTTTAAATGTTTAATTTCCTATTAGAAGAATAATATCAAATTGGAAATCCAAAGAAAACTTTTGTTTTGGGTTTGATGACTTTTCTCATGAAGTGTTTTGGGTTGTTTTTTAGTTTTGTTTCAACATTTTAATTTACAATTAAAAGAATAACGTAAATTTGGAAATAAAAAGAAAACTGTTTTTTTTTTTGGGGTTTGACCCCTTTTGTAATGAAGTGTTTCGGGTTGTTTTTTAATTTTGCTTGAAACGTTTAATTTCATGTTAGAAGAATACCATAAATTTGTAAATAAAAAGACAATTTTTTTTTTTTTCCTTTTGATTAAACATTTAATTTAGTATTATAGGAATAACGTTATTCTTGTACTAGTAAATTAAACAAAATTAAAAAAAACACAAAAAATATTTTTTAATTTAGAAAGCTAACAATAACGTAAATTTTCAAAAGTAAAAAAAAAGCAGGCCTGGAAATATTATATTAATAGGTTTTTGAAGAGAAATAGTGCCATCAAGCAATATATAGGTGCTAATAAAACAGTATTTATATCTTTTATTTTATAATTCTCTACTAATATATCAAGATTTTTACTATTTGACCATCCTATTTTAATATTTTTATCTATATAATTTTTATTTTTTAAAAATGTATGATAAATTTTAGGAATATATGAAAGTTTTACCCATTTTATATTGTCTGATTCACTATTATTACCCAAATTATATTGTTTATAATTAAATAATATATTTTTAATACTTCTAGAATTATATCTATAACTAGTATATAATTTTATAAATTGCTCTTTTTGTAAAGTATTTATTTTTTTATCCGTGTTATATTTGTCATTTTTATTTTTAAAATTTTTTATAACTGCCATTTTTTGTATCCATGCCTGTTGTGAATCCATAGAAATAATTTTTCTTAATTTATCTTCTTTAATGAAGTATTTTAATATAATCATATTATTATCATCTACCTCTATCTCTTTATCTAAATACTTTATTTTAACATCAATTTCTATAATTGTAAATTTTATATTATCCATATTATTATTAAGTTCATTACAAGTATTCTTTATAACTCTTTTATTACCAATTATTAATATATCATCAACATACCTAAAGTAATATATCTTGATTTTCTATTCTATTATTAACCATTTTCATTTGCATTTCATTAAATATTGATGACATTAATTCGCTAATTGCACACCCCATTACCCATCTCTTATTTATACTCCAATAGTCATTATTATATTTAAAATATAAACTATTATGTATTAAAATTAAACCTTCTATAATATTAATTACCTCTGTATCATTAATATGCATATATAATTTCTGAATTAATATTTCTATACTTTTTATTCTTGGAATGCTAGGACATATCTTCTCAATATCCATTACAAATATACTTTGGTTTCTATTAAATTTTGTCATATTTAATTTATTTATAATAGGTTCTGTATTTTTAATGCAAAACTCCTCATAACTAATAATTTTTACTAGCCACTTATTTAAATACTTACAAAATCTCTGCAGAACAAAATCAATAAAATTAAACCAATAATCTCAATGGATTATTCTCTTTATGAGTTTTTACCTTAGTAAATAAATATGGATTTGCATAAGAAGAAGGATATAAAAATTTATATTGATTTGTATTAATTATTTTTTTCCCTTCCATTTTTTGTAATAATTTTATATATTTATTTTTTATCATGTTACTGGGATCTTTTGCTAATCTTTCATATCTCTTTTTTTTTATTTCACACACTATCCTATCTATGTAATCCTTAGAATATATAGATCTGCATTATATGTTCATGTATGGACATAGAATAGATTGGGTTAAGGATATAAGCCCATTAAATTATATTAAAAAAATTAATAGAAGGAAGATATATGAAACTAATTACATTAATTATAACAGAAATAATTGTATGAACATTTATAAAATGTCAATTAATTTAACTGATAATTGGATAATGAAAAACGAATGGAGGGTTATATAATGTGTGTTATAAAGATACTAAAGCATAAAGGCTTGTGTTAATTTTATATAGAGCCAATAGATGTCGCTATGTATGCAATATAGTTTTTTTTTTTTTTTGTAGTTAACCAAGACATTTTGAAAAAGCAAAAATTAAAAATTGCCAAAAAGAGCTTTTATATGTTATGATTATAGTAATGATTATATTACAGCTATTGTCATATATTATTTTGTTGTTATATAAGGATATTTTATTCTATACTATATCTAGGATTTATTTTCAACTACAATATATATTGAAACTCATGTTCCCATCAATAACAGGTATACAGGAAACATTGCTTAAAAATCCATTTAATTTGATCATGTTATAATCTATTTTATGAAATCATACTCATGTATGATTTATTTTTTTAACAACTTAATAAATACTGCATTTTCTATTAAAATCCATTGATCTATTTTCAGTGAGCTCATATGCATATATATATATTTTAATATGTCAAAGCTTTGATCGGGAAGCAAACCCAGACCCAGCTGCTTGGAAGGCAGCTAGCTACACTAACTGCTAGGCCACCAACGCTTGACTCATATGCATATTTTCATTACTCTAAATGATATTTGTTTATAGCAAACAAAACTTCACACTTCTTCCTATCCTTTTATTTTCATTCACTAATTATACAACTAGTTTCATTAATTTTATTCTATTTTCAACAGTTCACTGGAAAAATGCTAATGATTCCATAATAATTTATCTTTCTAACTGTAGAAAAAACAAAAAGGAAAAGCAAACAAATATTTTTCCAGAAATTGCCAATATGCCTAATTATCTCAGACCTTTAGGATTACAAAATTGCCAGAGAAGATGGTAAATTTACTGTCGAAAGTATATACCTTTATTACTGTGATCTATAAAATCTATTTTCTTTAGGCGATCATATTTATTAAGTATCACCCATATTAAAAATATTTTTATAAAGCCATAATCATATTTTTAGTATTATTTTAATAATGGATGTCCTATAATTAACTGTATAGTAATGGATTGACAGATTAGAGTTTAAGATCCATGGATTACAACACACCTCAGTGACTTCTTATAAACTTCCAAGCAATAAAGCATTAGATTATTTATTTATTTATAAGTTTATTCTGTTGCTAACTAGTGCAGGATTTTTTTTTCTCTCTTTTTTGTACTGCACATTTAATTATTATTTAATTTTGAACAGTATGACAAAGAAGCAAATTTGTATGCTACTAATGAATGACATTTCTTTTTTCTCATTTTTTTTTATACTATTAAATAAAATTGTTATTCAACTCTAAATGTTAAGAGATGTTCTATCTATAAAATATGTGTATATTAAGTTTATCCAAATTGGAAATGCCTAAACTAAAGAATGCTCCATATTATGTATATATACACACACAGTATATAGCATAAAAATATATATTAAGTGGTCAGTTTTTTTGGACAAGCAGAAGTCTTCTGAATTAATGGAAGTAATATATTAATATTTAGTCTCGTAATTTTATAAAAAAATAATACAGTATATATATATTTTTTGTTTGAAGTGTTAAAATATTAATATTTTTTATAGTTGCTGTTTATGTGGGGCACTCTTCCTCCTCGAAAATGTGAAATTAAAGTGCCATCTCTTGAAGTTGGAGCAGAAGATTTAATATCAATTGAACTACGTGCGCCAGACAAACCAGGTCATTATGAAAGCCATTGGCAGCTTCAGCGCTGTAGGCAACGTTTTGGACCAAGAATATGGTGCATTATTGAAGTTGAAGATCAGAAAACAACAAATAATTCTTCTACATTAAATCCAATCAAAAAGGTAGCTAGCATAAAATTTTATGAAAAGAAAATTTAGAGTTTTAAGTTTTTTATATTATTATTTAATTTAGAAAAATAATTAAAACATTTTTTGTTTATTATAGATTGTAAAGCCATCTTATGAAATATCTGAATCTTTAGATAAATCCGTGGGCAAGTTTATTTCACAAACTGCAACACCTAATAACACTCCTCTTGGTAATTTATTTTTATTTTAATTAAAATTTCAGTTTTAGTATTAATGTAAAGTTTATTTACATGATTTTTTTTTAACATAATGCTTTTACTATTTAATGGATGTTAGTAATACTTATTGTAAAAAAAAATACAAGTTTGTAATCATTTATTTTAATACACACAGTGAAATTAATTAAATTTCATTTTAAACTCTGTATGGGTGAAACAATTTGTTTTTAATTATTGATGCAAGAAAAATGTTCTTGGTCATGATTGCAAGTTCCTGAAGATTTTACTTGTTGCTGTGATTCATAGGTTTTTTTTGGGTCCATCTCGTAAAGAAAAATATAACGGATTCAAATCAGTGCTAATGAGAGCCATTCATAGATATCACATCTCACCAATTAATTCATGAGTTTGAAACATGAATTTGCCTATTCATAATATCAAAATTGATGATTGAATAATGAGTAGATGGTATCCAGTTTGCCACTTTCTGATATACATTGATAGTCAAGTCTTATAACTAATAGACTGTTATGATTTTGGTTTTGATATAAATAGTCATCTTTAAAGATTTAATATTATTTAGACTATGTATATATCAAATGATTATAATTCTATATTAATTTAAAACATATCTGGAACAATCAGATTGATTTATAACTAAATATTGAAAGTTATTTTTGGTACATCATTTATTTGGCATTCTACCATGAAAGAAGATTGCTGAGAGAAAACTATATTTTATAAAATATAATAATAATATATAAAAAAAAAATATAGATTTTTTAAATTTAACAAAGAAGATTTATTATTTTTATTGTGACTACCCTGATAATCAAAGAAAATGTACATGTAGATTTTTTTTTAAGATAAAAAAAATAAAAATCATATGATCACTATCTCTTATACTAGCACATAATGCCTTGTTTAATAAAAAAAATATGTAATCAACTGTAATTAGAGAGGGAGGGAGATATGAAATTGCTTCTCCCTAATTAAATATGGCCAATCAGAATGTCAATCACCAATATGAACTTAGTAAAGAAAAAAAGTTAGAGATTATATAAAATCAAACCATGTTTAAATTTTGTAAATTATTTATTTACTTTGGTTGATGAAATTATATTAGTCCACAAACCAAAAATAAATACTATATTAAAAATAATATAAAACCATGTATTATATGTAAGTTATGATTATTATTATAATTATAATAAAAATAAGCTTTGTGGGGGAATTAAATTCCTGAAGAGATAAAGAAAAGTGTGAATAGGTATTTGCGCGATGGAATCAGACCAGGGGTATAAAAAGGTGACCCTGAGAACTTTGATTCATTCCTTCTTTGCTTCGTTAATATTGCTTGTGAATTCTGAAAATTAGAGTGCTGTATTCTTCATTGAGCAGCATATCACAGAGAAAGATCTAGACAGCTGTAGAATAATGTTTTGTCATGTGTTTGTTTTTACCTGCAGGGATAATTAAAACTAGAAGCACTGTTTAGCAGATATAGTCACCGATGCCTTCATCCTAGCCTAAGTCGAGGGGATAATGTATTCAGAAACACTGTGTCTACATAATACCAGGATCCTAGTAAACTAATAATAAAAAAAAAAACTTCAACCAGACATAATGTATCTCATAGTTCATAGAAATAAGAAACCAATGCCTGTAATATAGACCTATTATTTTAATAATTATCTGAATTAATAATATAAACTTTTAATGAACTAATAAGACAGTTGAATTAAATTTTATTATTGCTAACAGAATATTAAATTAAATTTATAATTAAGAATTTGTGTTATATATGTATTTTACGTAATGTTGTATCTATATTTTAATGTTTAATAATATTTATTAAGGTATTAATAAAAATTTTTGTATTTATTTGTTTATTAACTCTATTAATAAAAATTTTTGTATTTATTTGTTTATTAACTCTATGTGGTGATTTAAATTCAACAATCTTCATTATTTAGATTACTCCATGTATGAATGCTAATACATTTAATTAATTTACTAAATCTCTATAAATAGAAATCTGATAACAAAAAAAATACTGTAATTAAAAAGAGTGGGAGAAATTCTGTTTTTATTAACCTTGTGACAGTTTGTTCAGCTAATATGGTCTACTGAACACTGGCATCTGAAACAAATAAATTAAAGCTGTCACAAATTATAGTTCTCTTTTATATCATATATAATAGTACTCAGATTAGCAGGAAATATAATTACGGTTTTTTAAATATTTATTTATTAAATTAAAATGGAGGGAGCGATTTGGTCATATCACAAATGTTAATGTTATACTTGTATGTGTAGTATAAATGATTCATTAATTGGGATCTATATAAATATCATAAAAAAATAACAGATGAAAAAGCTAAAACCCAGTACAATGACGTTCCAATGTTAGTGTTTGACTTGGTACAATGGCTCAAAGTGAGGCTATGAAAATAAAACTCATAACCTGAGATAAGTCATAGTATTGTTGTTGTTTTTTAAAAGGACACAAATATTTTTTTTTGTTTGTCAGTTTTGAGTGTTTATGCAGTTGATGTGTTTTGACAGAGGAGTGAAGTAGGCAAATAGATGGATAAATTAGGAATCAAAGAGCAAACGTGCAGCAGGGGGAAGAAGGATTGATGAGCATAACCTTAATTGAAACACTAAATAGTTTTAAATAGAACTAGAGAATTAATTTAAAAAGAAAAAATAATTATTTTTGACTTTTACCAGAAAATAAAGTCAGTATAATATATATATAAGAGTTATTGGCAGAAAATAAAACAAAATAGTATACATGTATATTAGATTAAAAAGTGGCAAGGCAATTAGAGACAGGATATCAGAAGACAGCGATAGAAAAACAAAAGAGGTTAATGTGCCAGTAATACGTGAAATGTTTAAGGAGTTAATAAAGGAATTCAAGAAGGGTAATGATGAATTAAAAAGAAAAAAGCATGAAATGATGGAATTCAAGGCTGAAATGAAAAAAGAGAACATTAAAGAGGCTTAAAGATGAGGATAGTAAAGAGGGTAGGGAATAGAGTAAATGATTTAAAGGAAAAAGTTGAATGGGTTGAATCAGTGATGGACGACTATAAGAAAGAATGAGGAGAAAACGCAAAGTATGGGAAAACAAGAAAAAAAATAGATGCATAATAAATGAGTGTAGCATGGACATCAAGACTTTAGTGGATGATGAAAATGATAGTCGTGTTTATGTTACATATGAACATTTAGGTAAAAAAAAAAAAAAAACAGCACCGAAACTCATGATTGGAATGTTGATGGGAAAAACTGTACAAGGTGAAGTTCCAATAGGAAGAGAACATTTTAAAAATGGTGGCAAAATTATGAAAATGATTTTCTTGCAAAAGAAATTTTACCACAGGAAGTTTAAAATTAAAAAAATACAGCATAAAACCAAAGGGAATTCATATTGTAAAGTTCCCAAGAAAAGAAATAAATTTAAAATCAGAGTCAGACATGACATAAATGATCTGTTCTGGAGGGAAAATATTTAGATATTTCTTGAGTCACCCCAAATGATCTTTCCATTGGTGAACAGATACTTTGAAAGGGCTAAAAATTTAAATTTAGATGGTAAAGGGCAACCTGTACCCTGAAGATCGTGGATCTATCCAACAGAAAAAGAAACATAGATATATGATGAGCAATAGGTACTTATTTGCCTTTTGAAAATATAAGAAGAGATATATAGGGTTAATAATGACCTTTAAAAAAAGAAAAAAGAAAATAATTATAATAAAGAGTATTCCAATCCATGAATTAAACAAATTTAAAAGAAAATATTTTTTTGTTTTATTGTTAGTGGCTGAGATATGGGCTGTGCTTCAGTGTTAATGATGGATGTAGTATGGTCATTAGTGTTATTGGAGCAGCATGATCATACTACGAGAGAGAGTTTAATATCTCCAAGCTACCTGCATCCATAGTTGTAGGTTTAAATTCGTTTCCAGGAAGCGTTATAAAACACTAATGGCAAGCACAATGCCAGGACTATGAGCCTATAAGACTCTTGAGAATCAGTTGAGTTCAATGTGGAGTAACAAACTTGGTTTTCTGTAATTCCTTCTGGGTATTGTATGCATTATAGTGCGCAAAATGAGATCGCTCTCCTCTTTTTCATGCTTTATAGTATACCAATGACTCACAACTATATCCCAGCCATCACTGTTTTGGAGCCAGCATGCATACTTTCAATAAATTATGACAGAATAGAAATATATAGAATGGCCTCCACTAGTAAGTCCATTAAATATGGCAAGCATAACGTAATAATATTATATAAGAGATATAAATTATCACAGCTAGTAAGTCCATTAAATATGGTTAGCATAGCATAACAGTTTTATATAAAAAATATAAATTATTGCAGATAGTAAGTCCATTAAATATGGCCAGCATAATGTAAGTTTTTTATATATAAAATAAATAAATAAATTATTAGCTAATAAGTTCATTGAATGTGGTCAGCATAGTGTAAGTTTTATATAAAAGATATAAATTATCATTGCTAGTAAGTCCATTAGATATGGCCAGTGTAATTTTTTTTTAAAGAATGATAAATGAAGAATAAAATCGACTAATGTTAAAGGTTATCGTGATTTTGATTCTTTCCCTCGATTGTGGAGGTATTGTATCATTATTTTAGATAGAATGTTTGTTTGGCATTCTACCATGAAAGAAGATTGCTGAGAGAAAAGTATATTTTATAAAATATAATAATATATAAAAAAAAAATTAGATTTTTTATTTAATAAACAAGATTTATTATTTTTATTATAACTACCCTGATAACCAAAGAAAATGTACATGTAGATTTTTTTTAAGATAAGAAAAAAATGTAATTAACTGTAATTAGAGAGAGAGATGTGATATTTCTTCTCTCTAATTAAATATGGCCAATCGGAATGTCAATTGCCAATATGAACTTAGTAAATAAAAAAAGAAAAAAAGTTAGAGATTGAATAAAATCAAATCTTATTTAAATTTTGTAAAGTATTCCTTTATTTTGGTTGATGAAATTATGTTAGTCCACAAATCAAAAATGAATGCTATACTAAAGATAATATATAACCATGTATTGTATGTAAGTTATGATTAATATAGTAAATTCATTACAATGAAAATAAGCTTTGCGGGGGAATTAAATTCCTGAAGAGATAAAAAAAAGTGTGAATAGGTACTATTTGCAAGATGGAATTAGATTAATGGTATAAAAAGGTGATCCTGAGAACTTAGATTCATTCCTTTTTTGCTTCGTTAATATTGTTTGTGAATATTGCAAATTAGAATGCTGCATTTTTCATTGAGCAGCATATTGAAGAGAAAGATCCAAAAAAATGTTTCCCCACGTGTTTGTTTTTACCTGCAGGATAATTCAAACCAGATGCACTGCTAAGTAGATACAGTCATCGATACCTTCTGCCTAGCCTAAAGTTGAGAGGATGTTGTGATTCAGAAACACTATGCCTACATAATACCAGGACCCTAGCAAGCTAATAAGGAAAACAATATTTTAACTGGACATAAAGTATCTCGTAGTTCGTAGAAATAAGAAACCCATGGCTGTGGTATAAACCTATTATATCAGTAATTAAATTCATGCAAAGAAATAATAGGTAAGATTAATGAGAACTCTATACCTAACTTTAATGGTTATCTCAACTAATAATATAAACTCTTAATGAACTAATAAATGAATTAAACTATTATTGCTAACAGAATACCTAATTAAATTTGTAATTAAAAATGTGTCATATATCTATTCTATGTAATGCTGTATTTTTATGTTAATGTTTAATAATATTTATTAATAAATAATTTTATATTTATAGTATATATTACTTGTTTATTAAATCTATGTAATAATTTAAATACAGCAATCTTCATTATTTAGATTTCTCCATGTATGAATGCTAATACATGTAATAAATTTGCTAAATCTCCACAACTAGAAATCCGATAACAAAAAAATACTATAATTAGAAAGAAGAGGGAAAATTTCATCTTTATTAACCTTGTGACAGTGTGTTCTGCTAATACAGTCCACTGAACACTGGCACCTAGCTGTCACTAATTATAGTTCTCTTTTATATCATATATAATAGTACTTAGGATTAGATTGACCAGGAAATATAATCTGTCTTTTCTAATATTTATTTATTAAATTGAAAAGGAGGCAATTTGGTCATATCACAAACATTAATCTGTTATACTTGTATGTCTAATATAAATGATTCAAAATCTCTTGAGTAACCGGGATTTATATAAATATCATTAAAAAAAAAATATCATGGAAAAGCTATGACCTAGTACAATATATATATAAAAGAAGTTTCATAAATTGTATTTATAAATTTGTAGCATGGGAATTATAATCTGCTTTGTTTCATTTTGGATTTATTTCATAAGAATATTGTTTAATGCTTTGAAGTAATTTTCTGATTAATTTCTATATATTTGAACATATGTAGGTGACTATAATTAAATTGAATAAAATACAGTAAATTCTAGATTACTGCTGAATGGGGAAGAAATGCTATTTCTGATCTTGACAGAATTGTTGTACATATCTTTAAAGGATAGAAAAGTAGTTGCATAGATACAAAAAATTTTTGTCTCAGTCAGTGCAGAAAGATGATTGATTATATAAGACAATCATGATCACCAACGTAAATGATTAAAGACAGTGTGCAGAGACATACTTTGGCAAACTAACATTAATCTACAAAGTGACAAGTATTTTGTTTGTACTGGAAACATGATCCAGCTTTTAAAAAGCAAATATTGTAGTGTCATCTGCATATTTATTGATTTTTCCACATTTTAGTACTAGTTTCTAATGTTTTTTATGAGTGTATATTAAAGAATATTTTCACATTTATATTAAATAGCTTTTTTTTGATATGAAATCATTCTGCATTATCAATTTCTAGTATTTTCATAGATATTTTTTTAGTTTGAAATGGTTAACACAGACAAGACTTTGAATAATCAATGAAGAAGTATTACCTTTTCTAATATTTTTTTGCATTAGCATAGGAAATAATTGTTGCTTATTTTAATTGTAAATAAACATGGTATTGTTGAAAAATAAAATATTTTATTGAATAAATTTTAACTTGCTGAGTTGAAATTGATGTGAATTCTCATTTTTACATATATACAGACAATTAAAAATATCTTTTTATTTTAAAGGATTGAAGAAGATAATTATTTATAAAGATTTTTTTTTTTAATATTGTTAAGTTGATATTAATATTAAATAAAGTGTTGATTTTGTAATATTTTATTTAAACAGTGATATTCATAGCAAATGACATTATATTACTTACTCATTCATTTTTCATATTGATCACCTGATTATTAATACTTTCATTTTATTCTCAATAGCTCAAAATTATTTTTAATATAGCTGTCTTACATCTTTTTATTCATTTCATTTCAGAACCATCTGTGTAAAAATGATTTCTTTTACTTATGTATATGGCTTTAGAATGATATTAAGTTGATTATTGCCTTCTATGCAAATTTAAAATGATAGATAGGAGAATCTTGTAATGTTTTGTTTTGATATAAGCCTATTAGTTTTTAAATCAGATTAAATCTCCTTATTGATATTCATGATGATATTTTATGATAATTATCATCTTACATGAAATTTAGTACATTAAGAAAAGTGAATCAGATAAATTTTCAAATCTATCCATTCTTTTTAAATTCAAGAAATAGAATCTGAAATTAGGAATTTTTTTTTTTACTATTCTATTCTCTTAATCCTATTATTTAATTGGTTGTCATCTGATCCTTTGTGTCAGTCGCTAGAGGCGCGATTTCTAATCAAAAACACATTAATATAATGTTTCCGGGCCAGCGATTCTCTATTAATATTGATTTTTTTTTTTTGTTTGTTTGTTTGTTTGTTTACAAAGTTTACTTTCTTTCGTTTCTGAATTATTTTTCCCAAATAATATTTTTGACGATGGTATAATAATAGTTGTTTTTTTTGGATTGCCGAAATTTAATAAGAGAGAACGGGTCTTTATTGGTGTGTGTTCAAATAGTAATTTGTGTTTTTTTTTTTTAATAGTATTACTGTTTTTGTAAAATTGGATTGCCGAAATTTAAGAGAGAACGGGTCTTTTTTGGTGTGTGTTCAAATAGTAATTTGTGTTTGTTTTTTTTTTAAAATAGTATTACTGTTTTTGTAAAATTGGATTGCCGAAATTTAAGAGAGAACAGGTTTTTTTTGGATGGATCTTTAAATAATAATTGACGTTACTTTGATAGGTTTCCATTTGATTGCCGACAACAATTATCAGGAGAAGTGTTGGGTTTTTTTTTCGCGTGCGTGTGTGTATGTTTAAATAAAAATTAAAACCGTTACTTTTATCGATTTACATTTGATTAACGATCGATATGACTTCCTTTCGTTTATAAATTATGATTTTTGTTTCTACGAATAAATATTTTTGATTAATGGGACAATAATAGTTGTTGTTTGTTTAATTTTTATTGACAAAAGGTTGTTTTTCGGTGTAGTTTCAAATACTAATTTGGGTTACGTTTAAATAATAAGTTACCGTCTTACTTTGATTGGTTTACATTTGTTTGACACTAATTATTGGGAGGGGTGTTTTTTTGTGTGTACGGTTGTAGACAACAATTATTGGGGAAAAGGGTGTAACCGTTTAAAGAATAGTAGTTTACGTTACTTTTAGTGGTGGTGTACATTTGATTGCTGACAATAATTAGTGAGAGGGGTGGCTGTTTTTGGATGATGATTAAATACTAATTTACCTTCCTTTTTATTTTACATTTGATTCCCGACAGCAATTATTTGGAGAAAGGGTTTTTTTTTTGTGTGTATGTTTAAATCAAAATTGAAGTTACTTTTATTTATTACATTTGATTGACAACCGATTGACTTTTTTTTCGTTTATAAATTATTGTTTTGGTTTCCCAAAAACCTAATATTTTTGACAATGGGACAATAATAGTTCTTAATTTGATTATTATTGACAAGAAAGGATCTTTTTTGGTATACGTTTAAATAGTAATTTGGGTTGTGTTTAAATAGTAATACTGTTTTTAAAAATTTAAGTGACAAAATTAAAGAAACAACGGGGTTTTTTTTATTTTTTATGGATCTTTAAATAATAATTTTCGTTACTTTAATTTGTTTACATTTGATTGACGTGGGAGGGGTGTTTTTGTGTATTTTTAAATAATAATTTACATTTTTTGGTTAACAACAATTATTGTGTGTGTATGTTATGTTACTTTATTTATCAATTTGGTTAATAATATTTACTGGTAGACATTTCAATATCATTAATGGCATGCTGTATGGTCAACTCGTCATGGCTCCGGTAATGCAGCAAACGTAAAGACTTGACGAACGGCATTTGAAATCCCTCAAACCAGCTGCCTTTTCGAAGTGCACATTTCTTTTGGCAAGAACGAGACTTACAAATGAAAGTCCAAAGATCTTTATGGACCTCAAGTCTCATACATTCGCCGCACAAACATCTTTTTTTCTTTCAGCAGGATGTTTTTTTGCTGTAGAAATGTTACAGCACTGACGGCTTCCATGTCTGGCAATTCCCATCTTTTCTGTTTTCGAATTTGCCGTACTTTTTGTCTCGGAAAATTTCTCGCTGAAATGTGACTCAAAGCGTGATCTTTAAAATATTACCCTAACCCACCATAATTGAAAATTTAGAAGGAATATAAATTTATGAGGAACAATCACGATGCTGTTAAAATTGTTAAAATGTAACAGTACATCAATTGGTCTTAAAAAAAAAAAGGTACCAATGAAAATTTAAATAATTTTGACACGATCAAATTAATAGACCCTCGTACGATATTGTTACATCAAATACATAACCACAGCATTACGATATAGTGCGTGACACAAACAACTATGGTATTTTCCTCTGCTTTTAGCATCGGAAAAAGCGACACCGTTAGCTGCTAAGCCGAGTTAACATTCTTTCTAGATTTTATCGTAGAAAGAAGACTTAACTCCGAGTTAACAGTCTACCTTTTAGCATAGAAAGAAGACTTAACTCCGAGTTAACAATCTTTCTAGGATTTATTTTAGAAAGAATGCTTAAAGGCTTGGGTGCGGCCGCGGAAACGGCATATTTCTAGAAATTTAGCTAGAAATTCCGCCTCTAGCGGCTGACACAAAGGATCAGATGACAACCATTTCAATCTATTCTTTTAAGAGTTTTAAGCTGTAAAACAACATTTATAATTTATTTAATATTGTTAACTATCTTTTTTACTTCTTTGGAATTTATCCTAAGGCAGTAATTAAATCCATTCTATATTTCATAACTTTCTGTGATAAACTGTATTTAATGATAAATTTTAAAAAAAAAACATGTAGGATTTATTTATTTATTTTAATTTCTATCTTTATATTCTTACATTTGAGCAAACCTAAAATTTAAATTTTTATAGAAATTTTCAGATATATCTAGTCTATTGAATGTTTTGTTGTTGTTTTTTGTTTTCAGTTTTAAAAAACTGTTTCTATTGAACTATTAAATTAATATTTATTATTTATTTTTTAAAAAAAGAATTCAGTCCTCCCAGAACACCAGATTCAAATGTGGAGTTTTTGGGAATTGTAAAAAACATAAATACTTCGGCTAGAAATGAAGACAAGCCAGAAAAGAGAAAAACTCCAATGAAATTGACAGTATTTGATGAATTTTTATCAGACCAATGTCCTCGAGAATTTTTTGTTGAAGCTTCAGAATATGAAGACATAGAATGTTCGATAAAATCCTGCCATGAAAATGCAGATACTTCAACAGACAGCAGTATGGAAGTATTAAGTGAAGATGAAAATGAAGGAAGTGAAATTAGAGGTAATTATTTGTGAATCATTTTATTTATGCTTTAGTTATTTTAAAGGGTTAATAAATTCCTAATATTTATTATTAATTTTTATTTTACTTAATTGTTTTTAGAAATGGCCTCTACTCTAAACACGAGTGTATTATCTGCTTGTTCTGAAAATGATTATGTTATGGTTCCTTGGCCTGAGTGCTTTGTATTTGAATCACCTTCTGAAGGTAGCAAATATTTAATTGTTTTTAAGTTTTAATTCTTAAAAGATAGAAATTATAATTATATTTATTGCAATTAATTATTAATTTGATGATATTTTAATTTTGCAAGTATCATAAACATTCTAAATAGAATGGATCCACAATTAGAAAATTACTTTATATATATATATGTAAAGTATATATATTGCTTATAATAACTTCTCTCATATACACTTAAATGCAAAAATATGTATACCAAAAATATATATATATCCTCAAAACTGTTAGGAAAATAAAGGAATTATATTAAAAATTTTTGCATTAAAGTGTATATGAGGGGGAATTATTGTAAGCAATATATATGAATATATGAAGAAATGCAAAGAAAGTAAAGGAGAAGAATAAGTATATATGTAATGTAAGATCTCCTATAGTGATTGATGCATCTATATGATATGCCCACAAACTGAGATTTGAATTTAGAGGAAGTCTGAACTTTTTTTTTTGAAGCAGTTAAGGATTTTCAACAAGCTTCTGACTTTTTGTCGACAAAGCCATCTAGATCCAACAGAGATAACTATTCAAGTATTGGTTCCATAAATGGGTTTCTAGGTTCTAAAATTTGCAGCAATATAATTCCAGTGTAGAATTGGAGGCGATAAAACTGATTTTGGTCATTTAATCCCAATAGTCAAAAATAAAAAAATTTCATTTAAGATAGAAGTGAGAAATGTCTGTGCATTAATTTTATCAAAGTTAATATATAGTCTGAAAATTGATTATATATATAAATGAAAGAAAGAAGATAGATACTTATGAGTCATGGTATTAGAGGACTCCTTAAATCTCCTGGTTAGTAAAAAGCGACCAGTGAATCAAGTTGTCAAAAAGAAATTAAGCTTCAATGCTTATTGAAAGTCAAAATATTAAGATAAAAATTGTCATATTTTGAGATAAAATAGTAGAGACCACATGAATGCATGTATAAGAAATGTATTTTATGAGAAATAGAAGAGAATGGAGAGACTTTATACATAGTAGCATCCAGAATTGGTATTGATGTGATGGAGCAGAATAAGACAAAGTAGTAATAGTTTATTTAAAGAACTGGTTTTTAATCAATATAAATATTTTCATTTGCTTATTTATATATATCTAAATCTAGATGATTCAAAAGAAAATGAAGGTGAAGTTGAATTAATGAAATTTATATCTCATAATTATTATACATTTAAGGAAAACGGAAATATATTAACAGATTCATTGCACTTTATATGCTTATGTCTATAAAATTAACTTATATAAAGAAAATCTTAAAATTCTATTTATGTTAAACATTTAATAATAATTATTATGTCATATATAGATTTAATCATATATTTTATTAATATTTAATGTTAATATATTCAGGTTTTAAAAAGTGTTTAAATTAGTTTATGAGACATTATTATTTCTAATAAAGAGAGAGGAGGGAGGGGGATCAAGTCAAATAAAGAGTTTATAAGAAGATAAGTACCCAGAAAGACAATTGTACATGCATTTTATGAAATTTGAGCTTAGAATTCATTATTGTAGTAAACTATGCAAAGCAAGACAAAAATAAGTTGTTTAAATAGAAATGCTGCTTTTTGGCTGTAATAGGTATTGTTCAGATATTTGTCATTTTGTATATATGTAGTTGATGAATTAGAAGAGATAAAATTTATGTACATTGAATATATTTGCAATTATATCTTTTGAATAATAATGCTTATAAGTTTTTCTTGAATCTTATTTTACTTGCTGAATATAAAATATATGCAGTATGTTATAGATATTTGGAAATTTATAAATATTCTGGATTGTAATTGCACTGTGTTTATATATATATATATATTGTACCCTTACCAATGCTATTCCTCGGACCTAGCGACTCTCTGGCTTTCTGCAATTACTACTCCTTAAGTCTTAATCGAGTTGTTTACACAACAGATATAATTAATTAAGGCAATACTTTAACTAGCTCATACAGATCTCTAAAATAATATACTAGGAAAAATTAATTCTTAAATAATTTATTTACTAAATAAAGTCAAAACATAAATTAAACAACAAATAACTAAGGTTCAAATCAAATACCTAGCTTATTTATCATTAATTTAAAATATGACTAGCTCATTTGTGAGATTTAACATAAAGCATTTATCAAGTTTACACAGTTAGTTTAACATTAAGAATACACCCCGAAAGATACACTCTCAATGGCATAGGATCATCATCCCTACCTAACTTATTAACAGCTATCTGTGGTATTCCCATGACTCACATAATATACAAAATAAGTTCTAATTAAACAATTACAAAATTTACAATAAATCATTATAAAAATATAATAATAAATCTATCACTAAATAAAATCCTTACACATTATCATCTAATGTAGCTCTTAAAATCATAATTATCTCAGGCACATTTTATTCTAATAATCACATATAAAATAATATAGCTAAATATAATGAGGGATTTTACTTATACTCAACTATACTACAAAACAATAATAATATAAAAAAAATATCTCAAGACTCTTAATATAACACATCTACTTAATTTTTCCCATCAATAAACACAAAATTATAGACTCTTATAAACATAATATTTAATCTCTTTAATAAATTCAAAATATTTTCATGTCATATTATGCTTTACAATTCTTATTATACTTTTATGTGGCATCTTCAGAAATATCACAATTTCAATATAATTATCAGATGAAACAATTTATAAATTGGCATTACATATCTTTCATCTTTAGCAATAATAATACCTTTTACAATGATAATCTTAATATCCCTAATATATTTCTTATGGATCATGTGCAGTAATGTAATCATATAATTAATTCTTATAATACATGTATTTGGATGAGAAGATCAAAAAATCACTTGGAGATAACAAGTAAAGAAACTCTCAAGACGTTATATAAATTCAAAACAACATTAATAAATTTATTTTTAACAACACATTATTTAAATTTACAAAATATTAGTTTACATAGCCTAAATATTCAAAAATTTAAAAAATAATAAAAAATTATATTCAAAATTATTTACATAAGAAATATATATAAAAAAAACAATATTAAATAGTCTTCATTCCGATTATTTACTATAAAAGTAATATAAAATACAATACAGCTCCACATTAATACTATTACCATCTTTTAAACTTATAATAGTTTATCATCATCATTGTAATTTCAAAATAATATCAATAATTATTAGGATTCGAAATATAAAATTATACCTAAATAATAGCATATATTTCTATACTTTAAAAATTATAATTCACCACCATTGTAACTTCAAAATAAGATTAATAACTATTAAGATTTCATACATAAAATTATTCCTAGACCATATCATCTATTTCTGTATATATTTCAATAAAACTTTTATCTTACTCATCAAATCATCAATATTGCAATAATAAAAAAAAAAAACCGTTAGTATAAATTCATTCTCTATTTTGGAAGTCATATATTACAAAATTTGTATAATAACTATAACTTATCCTACTTAATTTACCTTATTCATCAGAATAAGCAGATTATTTTAAGTAATCTAAAATTACTTATATATATTATATTTATCTATCTCAGTTTGCATAATATTAATATCATTCATGTGTCATACTCATTCATTCTCTCATTGTCAAAATATGCATTTGATATTTTAGTGATGTTTATTATTATTGCTATTAGGAATATTAAATAATTCCCTTATGTTTATCCATATTAAATAAATATTTATGGTAAATCTTTTTCTCTTCTTGCTCTCCACAAATACTAACAACATTCTATAGTCCAGCTAGTATTCTTTCAAACATTTATAACTATAACATTCATGATGCAAGATCCAATGTTGATAAATAGTGATTAAAGTGAGGGATACAAAAATGACAATAATTCCAACAAGTAATAAAATATTGTTGCAGAGCTTAAGGCCATATATTCTTGATCTTAAATTCCTGTCATGGCTTCTGCACTTACTGATATATGGAAAGAAACGCTACTGACCATGTATTATACATACAGAACTCTGTTAACTGTATTTTATTTATCAACTCATAACATTATAGTTCACAGATAATATTTATATTCAAACATCCCTATCACTCAGGATTTCATTTCCACACCTATTACTATCTCAAACCACTATGATTTATTTTCTACACTCCAAATACTTCCTTTAATGTTGTAGACAAATTCTATCAACTTTGCATAAAATAATTTCTAAACTGCATTTCAAAAAAAATATCTAATATAATATCAAGAAGGTTTAAAATATTATATACACAAATGCTTTTAAATAGTTCATCTTTATAATACTTTCATTCCAATACTTTGTTCTATTAAATAATTCAGAGATCAACATATTCATTTGTATCTAAACAGATACAGTCTAGAATAATATATATTTATAATTAAACATGATATTTGCACTATGCATACTTCGGCGTTCACAAACTATCAAAGTAAACTTAGATAAATTCATAGTATATTTTTGCACCTTCATATGATGTTTTATATGAATCAATTAATAGATCATTAATAATAAAAATAATTATACCATCCGGTTTCAGTAACCAAGCACCATAATAGATAAATAAACACATATAAAATATTACTATAGATAAATAACCATTTACCTTAATCCTAAACATTAGGATAAAATAAGGTGAATCCATCCTCTTCATGATATCCATGCATATAAAAGGTTATAGACATTTTACCTTTTTCAGAAAATATTAAATTTTCTGTCACATATTTATTTTTAAAAAAAAAACAGTTCAAATATTTAAAATAAACCTTATCTCTAAAACAAATATTAATTCACATATTTTTTTTATATCTACACAACTAATAATAAAAAAATTTAAACTACCACAAAGTCCTTGACTTGCTTATTGGCTGCTAAGTTGAAGGGAGAGAGCGGTTACCATGATGATTCATATTTACTGAACATAAATTTTTTTTTCTTCTCCGCTCTTCGCACACTTCCGACTTTGCAAAGCACAAAATATTAAACACTTAAAATCTACTGGAAATTTTGTCCACCTCTTCTTGATAAAAGTTTTTTCTAATAAAGTTCACTTTATTCATCAAGGAAGACTCAAATTTCAGGGAAATGTTCATAATAAAATCAATTATTCCATCATATAGTTATTTCACATTTAAATATTTTTTTCACTTATCCAGGCTTCTAATAAATCACTATAAAAAATATTTTCTTTGGAAAGCGCTTGTTAAAACTTTATAAAATTTCATTTATTCCTTAAATTTTCAACAAATACTTTTTCAATTAAAAATTCCTTTTCACATAGATACACACATCTGGCTAATATTATCTTTTGATACAGAATTCTTTTAATTTTAAGACTTCTTTCTTCCCACCGTGCACATACTTAATTGTTTGTTACTTGCAATATTTTCATAATTTTTATCATTCAAATTTAATAAGCATTTTAAAATAACATTAAGAGTTTACTTCTTCTTTAGACTAATAATAAAATTTTCTTATACTAGATTTAAAACACTTTAACTTTGTTTACACATCATTTGCAAAATGTTTAATATTCATTCAGTCTTTAAGTTAGTAGCAGATATTATAAACGACACATTTTCAGGTAATAGGTAAAAAATGCATAATTATAAAGTTCATTTTCACACATTAATTGACTTGCACACCTTCTTCTTAATTTTATTTTAAATGAGAGGTAATTTTCCATATAATTTTTAATGATTCTCCTCCAAATAATATGGGTATACAAATCCCATAAAAATTTATATTTTTGAAGATTCATCATTAATATAAAATAAAATTGCCCTTTCAACACATCCATATACATAATTAAATATAAAGTTCTTACAACTTCTATGTATGCTTTCTGTATGGTTTCATTTTTGACATCATCTCATTAGTATATCAGTTTGATGACTCATGTCTGTCTTCATCAATTACTAAGGTTTCATTAAGCTTTAATGAATTTACCAATAGGGAATAGATTCTTTTTTATTCCGTAGTAGAATAAATTAAATTGATTTCTTAATGTTATAAATCATTTGAAAATATAATTTAATACTTTAATGATAAGAAAATAAGATATTTAAAAAAAATTATGATTCTAAAATTAGTTGATTCGAATGATTTGACTATGATCACCATCATTTGACTATGATCACCATCATTTGATTGGCTACTTTAATTTTCCCAGATAAACTAATTTACATGTAAATTAATTTCTGTCTAAGTTTTTTTTTTCTTAAAATAATTTACCTAATTAACTTTAATATTAAATAAATTTTATTTAACACTTTATTTAACTACAATATTAAAATACCTTTATTTTATCACTAAAATATTATTAACCATTTTAATACTAATTTGAAAATATAAAATATTATTTAAACAATATAACACAAAAATTGCTACATTTTTTAAAATAAAATTTATATAATAATTTGCAACATTATTGGAACTAAAATAAGAAATTAACTATCAATTTTTTATTACAAGGAACTAAATTTAATCTGTCTAGAATATGTATGCATAAAGATAAATACACACACATTGCAGATTTTATGACATCATCCTGAACATTCTAGAAGAATTAAATAATACTTATTTAAAATAATTAACTGAGAAGAAACTATTTAAAACACATTAGAAAATTTATTGAATATTAAATTTTACATTTAAACTTATTACTTTAATATTATATTTTTAACTTTAATAAATACTAATTACTTTCATACTTTAAATAATAAATTATAGACTTTTATTTGTAAATTGCATTAGCATATCTTTAAAATATTTTAGATAGGCTTTTTAATCAATTATACAGTGTATTTAAGATTGTCTTGTGAATAAAAATTATGCAGAATGATATTTATTGATAAGAATTTAATTTTTTTTATAAAACTGACTATATTAAAACTTTTTTAATGGACTGTGGCAAATAGCATGGTCACTATATATATATATATATAAGGGACTTTAGCAATTATGTATATATTTGTGCTTTGCAACTTGCAGTAATATTCATACTGGCTTTTTCATAACATTTCATAATTAAAATTTATTCTGTATTTTTTTGCACCTTTTATAATATGTTCTTAATAACTTGGTAATAACATTTAACTAAATAGCAAAATAAAATCAAGAAAATATATTTGATAAATGTATGGTTTAAAGTTTGTTTCCACTTTTTTCTACTTTTGTTTACTATGCAATAGATAAAAATGAAAATCATATTATTAGATCAAGCAGTTTCATACAATTTTTCCAATTTATATTTAACATCTACATTAAGAGCAATCATGTCTCTAAATGTATAAGAGATGACTCTAAATAGAATTGTAGAGTGAACTATTCCTCTTAATGAAGATATTACTAGAATAGTTGGACAATGTTATTTTATAGCTCAAAGTCATTAATTATAAAAGGTAAAAGAAAAACACACATTATTTTAATTTATTTGTTGAGTAAGGAGGAGCAGTTATAATGGATTAATAATAATAATTATTATTATTATATTTTATTATAAATACATGATATATATATATTTTTACAGTAATTATACTATATGGCTATCGACAAGCTTTGCAGGTAGAAGATAGTGAATTAACTTTCACATATTAAGATTAAGCCAATAAACATCACATGACCACCTCCTCTTATGCATGTGTATAACTGTTGTTAAAACAGGCAAAACTCACTATATATATTGCCACGCACAGCAAGCTAGAGTAATCAATGGATGCCATAAGGTTTGTGTATAAAATCCCCAACTAGTGCGTACTCATCCAATATCCCCAGACTAGTTTCTGGCTTATGGCCTTCGTCAGTGAGGAGCCTTGGATCTGAGAGCACTGCATCGAGATTTTAGGATCACTCACTATATATTATAACGGTTTATAAAATGCCGTTACATTATTTTAAAATGAAAATAAAAAGATCGTAAATAAAAATTGATTTATTAAAAAGAAAAAAACTTAAAAACTGAAAATTAAAAGTTGTTTAATATATATATTGTCGCGCAGATGGAAAACTTAAACTATTTTAAGAAAAAGTATTTGAAAGTATTTTTTTTTTTTGTAAAAAAGTAAAAATATAAAGATTGATATTTTAAAAATGGAAATAATGTTGATTTCTATAATCTTAGAAAATTGAAATGATTGTTTTATTAATTAAATGATTGTTGTAAAGCACACTAGCCCTTGGGGCACTCGAATAATTAAATGGTCAGATAAGAGAATACAAAGAAATTAAATGACCAATGCAAGCACGAAATGACAGCATGGACCGTAACTGAAACACGAGAGGATTAGTGACATCTTGCTCGTTGAATCCAAAGATTTGATAAGAGGCTAATAAAAATGGTTGTCATCGATGAGCAACCATATCCCACTGGATGGCACAGTTTTTACGTTTAAACTATAAAATATGATCATTCACGGGCTGTTAATTATAATCATTTTGATGCGTTTTTTGTAATGCAAAAATAAAAACAAAAGAAAATCGTCTTTTTTAAATATTATTTAATTTTAAATATTATTTTTTATTAACGTATACAAATTAAATGATAATAATAAATGTAAAATAAAATAAACAAATTACAATTTGATTCGTCTTTTTTAGTTTTCTTTTTATTAGAAAAATCAATTTTCTATCGGAGATTTTTTTACTGGGGTTGCGGCTTTTTTTTTTTTTGTTGTTTACCGTTATTTTTTATTTCAAATAGAATGATAACTAAAAGTAAAAGTTGTTACGGTTAGGTTTAGGGTTAGTTTTAGGGTTAGCTTTAGGATTAGTTTTAGGGTTAGTTTTAGGATTAGCTTTAGGGTTAGTTTTAGGGTTAGTTCTAGGGTTAGGTTTACGGTTAAAATAAAAAATATGAAAATCGTATTTTTGTAAATATTTTTTTTTACTAACATCTATAAAATAAATGATAACAATAAACGTAAACTATATTCAACAAAGTATAACAGTAGTCGGAGAGAAGAAAGAAACTAAAACTTTTTTAAACAACGAAAAATATATATATAAAATGTTTATAATATATGCTTTTTATGACATTTAAAAAAACAGTGTACAATTGTACTTTTCTTACTGGATATTTTTGGGTTAACGCTCTTTTTTATTTCAAAAATATACAAACGGTACAATCTTAAAATGTCTCGTGGAAATGTTACGAACAGTACGTTACTTGACGCGTTACCTAATTCCAATTCACTTTATACATATATCTCGTCAACATTTACTACATAAAACTTCAATACACTACGTCTGTTAATTATTACTTTACAAAATCTGAACATTTCAATACTTTAAAATAAAAAAAAATCCAATGAAAATAACATTTCCATCCAATTAAAAAAAACACACCCTCTCCCCAAGCCTTAACCATTTTATAAACTGTGCAAATTGGGAAAATATATTTGCTGCGTAAACATACATGCTGTACTGCGACGCAACATAGTGGCCTGCAATCTGTAGTACAACAAAAAGGTTGTATTATAGAAAACGCGGGTTCGAACGTGTCGGCTGCGGAAACGGCAGCGCGAAAACAGCGCCATCCAGTGGGATATGATGGCTCATCGATGACAACCAAAAATATAAAAGCCAAATGATTATTATAATTGTTATCTTAGAGCTGACTATGAATATATCGTTATAACTAGCTATATTGCAGATTTTCACGATGTGGAAGTCTGCAATAAATTTAATTTTCTGGACAACCAGCTGAGGCCTCTGGATGACAGTTCCTGACCAAATGCATGGCAAGTAGCGGTTTTGTTTCAAAGAAGGACAAAATCTACGAAAATGATCATGAAGATGGACTTCTAAATTTGCTCAATCCGTAAAGTATGAACTCTTGTATCTATCTAATAAGAACTTTTCTAAAATTGCAATTAATAGCTGAAAATAAGAATGATTATCTGGCCTAAAATCAATTATTAGTAATTTTTTTTTTTTATGCATCTGTTTAAGCAATCATTTCCATTTCTCTCTTTTTTTTGTGTGTTGTGTAAATTAAAATGTATCAAATTAAAGTTGGATTTATGGATAGCTGCATGGATAAAAATTAATAACTATGTTTAAATTCATTTATGTTTATTTTAAGGGGTTAATTTCAGGCTATTTGTTTCGTAGTTAGGACGATGCTTGTGGAGGGATATATGGGTGTTTATATCAATGTAATGTGAAGCGTGTTTAGCATACAGGGCAACGTGCCCAACTGAATGCATGACCCCAAAGAGGCAGTCATATCGTTGAAATGGTTGCAGATATATTTCCTGCGCCATTAACCCCTTCTAGCTCTATGGACAGGGATTTATAAGTCGGCAGAAAGACCGCTCTCCCCCATACGTAGCACTCTTTAATTAATTTATATACATGATTTCTTAGTCAGACAGATGCACATTCCTGTACTGGACAAGGATCATGTCCTTCAAATAATACATGCTGTCAGATGCACATTCCTGTCGGCGTGATTTTATGCTAGCATCTTTATATTGCATTGGTTGTGACTATATATCTGGAAGCAGGCGTTGGTTTGGCTACGAACTTTTAGTTTGAGATTGAATGAATGTTTTGATGTTTTTAAGTGAAAAAAATCTATGTAGCCTATCTACACTCAACTTACTAAAGTAAAATATAATTTAAATGTCCATCTGTGCGGTCTATTTAAAATAGTAATTTAAATTTAAAAAGATTAATGTTAAAATCTAAAAATAAATTTATTCCTCAATTTTAAATGTGCGTTAATAAAATCTGTTGTGTTATTAGTACTGGCAGTGATATAGTTTATTTTTTTAATAAATATAGTTTAAAACCTCTGCTACTTCATGAGCTAGTGGCAAGGGCAAACGGTCAATAAAATATAAGTTGGATTTTTAACAGCGCTTATCTGCCTACTCAGTTCAAATGCCTAGATGGCGCCCTTGTAGTGCAGATCTGTGACCGTTAAAATATATTGCCACACACAGCAAGCTAGAGTAATCAATGGATGCCAGTGCATAAAATCCCCATCTAGTACCTACTCATCCAATATCCCCAGACTAGTTTCTGGCTTATGGCCTTAGTCAGTGAGGAACCTTGGATCTGAGATCAAGCCATAAGCCAGAAACTAGTCTGGGGATATTGGATGAATAGACACTAGATGGGGATTTTATGCACAAGCCTTCTGGCATCCATTGATTACTATAGCTTGCTGTGTGTGGCAATATATATAGTGAGTTTTGCCTGTTTTAACATATTAAGATTAACTAATAACATATAAACTGTGTCTGACTAATGTTGGTTCATCAAAGACTTTAATACTGTTTCCAATACAAACAGTATTTTCCATCTCCATTTCATTTTTTAGACACTTAAGTTAGTGTAGTTTTTTTATTATGCCATCGGTCATCTTCCTATAATAATTATGATAATGGGATCGTGTACCACATTTTCATCTTTTAACTTTATACAGCATTTCTGACTCCAATTGTTTTCCTTTTATAGCCAAAGCTCTTGAGAATTAAGAAAGCAATGATGAGGACAGACTTAATAGACTGGCAATCCTTTATTGTGATCTTTGCTTAAGGCAATACAGTCATTAATGAGTCAATTTGGAATTGTATTTGATATAAGAGCTTTAGTTGACAAAAATTGTATGTTTAGGCAATCCTATTTAGGAACATTCCTGCCTATTACAGAAATGGAGAGGGCCTAGAAAATATAGTCTAAAAATAATCTCTCTCATCCAATCTAGTTAGATTGTCAGATATAGTGAATTACTCATTAAGCAATAATAATAATAATACCAGTAGTAGTGATAAAATAAGAGGCAGCAGTAATACTAAAGGAAAGTGTTATAAATCAGTTTTTTTTTTTCTAAATATAGATACATGGAATATACAAACATACAGTTCTGCTTTTATTGTTTTAATTTTTAAAAGTAAAATAGAATAGATAAGATTTTTGGAATTATTGTGGAATATCATTATTATTTATTACTGCAAAAGATATTTTTATGGATTTGTTGAATAAGTTGCTTACAGTCATAGATGAGTAGTTACCAGAGACTCATGGTTTTAGAGAATCAAGAAGCATTATAGACATGATCTTTATTATCAGACAAATGCTAGAAAAAGTGTTGAGAACAAAGGAATGATTTATATTGTAATGATCTTGCCATTATTTCGATAAAGAGAAAGAGATTATCAAAGTTAAAGTTAAGCACACATTATAATAATCTTATGAATATAAAAAGTTAATACTTAATAATAAAAGTAACTTTTGAGATTTCACACTTAAATCCAAACAACAGAGATGAAACAAGATAGGAGGAAAAATATAATTTAATTTGATTATAAATTGTACTAATGGTCAGTCCTAGTTATAATCATAAAAATATAGACTGCAGCCACTTTTCCAGATCATTAAATCATTCCTAAGTAACCAAAGGGAAATTAGATCCTTTATGGGTTACAAATTTATATTTGGTTTAAAACCAGAGTGCCACCCAATACTGGGAATTCTATGGGAGTATATTTTACACCATCAATATTATTAAACCATATCATGACTAAATTTCGTAGAGTATGAACTCTGATCTCACTGTTATTACAAAATTAATTTATTATATTTAATCAGAATTTATGAGAAGAGAGACAGGAGGAGGAGGCTAGATTAATCAACAACAATAACAAAAAATATTTATTATACCATGAGACATGTATAAGAGACACTATTATATTAAATTATAAAATATAAAAAAGTAATAAATACATAAATTCTTTTTTTGTTAAGCTTAACATTTTTCTTCATTTGTTTGTTTTACATTATGGCGTCTATTCTGATATTTAAGGTGCTATAAGTCCATTCTTGAAAATTTAGAATCATTAAGTTTTCAACTTCTTTAACTCTCTAAAAACACAAACATTCCATGAGAGAGGACTTTATGTGCAGGCATAATTTAGTGTAGGTTAAACACAATCCAGAAATGGCAATTCAAGTTTGATCACATATCAGGCTAATGTTAAATAATCAATCCAAACTATATTGTGTAGAATAAATGGCACCCACCATGGATTTAGCCTCCATGTATCATTATGATCATTTTAATATATTTTTGTTCATAACTTAGCTGATAAATAAAAATAAACTTTTAAATTAATTTAAAAGAAGAACTTTAAATTGCAGCTTAATTTATCTCATGTTTAATTTTAATTATATAGAAAGACAGATCTGCTTCTTTTTATAGAATTAGTTTAAAATTTGGCTTGGACTGTCAATGTGTATTGAAAAATAAAAAGTATTTTCTTTTAAATATATAAATGAGTATAAAAAGTCTTAATAACAAAAAAAAAAGTTTTTATAATAATATTTAGATTGTTATATAATATATAAATTTGTGTGAATTAATCAGGGAGTATAAGTCATAGTAGTAAATACACTGCATGTGCACACATATGAAAAAAATGTTTTGATATACTTGAAATGACCAAGAAGTAGAATTATCACCATTATAAAAAAAGAAATCAGCATTATAATCACTGGAATTGTAAATTAAATAGATAAATTTAAGTATTTTAAATATGATAGAGTATCTTTTAAATACATTTGACCCTTGCATTGATTACATTGAAATATGCTTTTATGTGTGTGTAAACTTATTGTGTTAACACAGTTATTTAGATTGTTGGCTTCTATAATTAAGTATGGACTATGCCAATGATATAAGTGAAGAAGTATTGATTATGTATATTTGAGGTCAGATCTAAACAGATCACCTCATTGAATTAAGTTTATGCTGTTGTTAAAAAAAAGTAGGATTCAATGAAGACCATTCCTTTAAATTAGAATTAGTCTAAGGCATAAATAAGTATAGTTAATTATATGTTCACCAAGATTTACACTGGAGATGTTCTTGGTAAACTAATTTTATTTTAGACATATATATGTGTGTCTGCTATGATGCTAACGATAATTGAATAAATAAATTATATTTATAAGGTTCAGCTATGTAGGGGATTATATCCTCAATGCATTAAAGGCATGGGGTATTTATTTAATGGCAAGTAATATTTGATCATATAATTAGATTTTATATTCTAATCTGTGA
The DNA here is from genome assembly GCA_028023455.1 of Epiperipatus broadwayi. Classification (NCBI taxonomy): domain Eukaryota; kingdom Metazoa; phylum Onychophora; class Udeonychophora; order Euonychophora; family Peripatidae; genus Epiperipatus; species Epiperipatus broadwayi. The sequence goes on from JAQFVV010006206.1 coordinate 12,649,446, forward strand.
TTATGGATTTGATATTTTAAAATTGATAAGATTTTTAAATATTGGACATTTTAGAAAAATTACAATTGATATTATTTATTTTTTGTCTTTTCACATGCACTTGTGAAACACAAGCTAAATGATAATTTCGAGATTTAACTATTAAAGAAATATCATTGCCCATTACTTAAATTTCATTAGATTAAACCATAATTGTAGATAACAATAAATTTCATGTACATTAGAAAATACAATTTAAAGTATTAACAATAGTTTTAATAAATACATGATTGGTCAATAGTTGCTAATGAGTATATTTACTCTAGAGGAGAAATAATGTATTATACTGTAAGGGTTACTTACAATCTTGTTAACCTCACTTATTTAATTAAAAGATCAAAACATAAACTGAAAAATATAAGTGTAAGTTATGAATAGTAAATACATTTTTTTTCCCCTTAAATATATATATAATTTAAAAGTTAAACTATAAAAAAACATTGATGACAAAAGTCCATTTAAATAAATAGTTGTTTTAAATTAAAATAAATATTAACATGATTATTATTATTTTTAAAATCATATATATATATAATGATTATTTAAATTGATTAAAATCACTAATCAAGACATCAAACATAGAGATAACCTTCAGGTCAAGTCACATCTTGGCAACTAAACACAAAGGAAATAAAATTTAGAATTCAATTATACAATTATTAATTATAGTAATTTCAACAATTGTCGAATATGAAATCATGAAACCAAATAGCATATTTAAAACATGTTACTGGAAGTCGATTCTACTATAAAAGCTGGATCAAATAATTTCAAAATTAATCCTATTTTATGCCAATGAACTAGCCACTATGGATAGTCATTTTGCTGTGTTCGAATTCTAAACGTATTAAAAGATGGATCAATAATTTGAACGAATCTTCTTGTTGGTAAAATTTTTATTAGAAAGGAACTCTAATTTCATTCAATAAAAAGAGTAAATAAATTATTCTTTAGTATTATCAATTATAATTTCAAAACAAAATTATATATATATATATTTATTTATTAATTAGAGGAACTCGTAATAAAATCGTTCTAAATTGGAATCATAAAGAAGATAAATTTCGTCAAAAAAAAAAAAACATTTATATATGTAAATTAAATTATATTAAGAAAATAATAAGTATATAAAATGCGTTGTGAGTAAAGATCATTTTGCCATAGGATTGAATGCTATTTTTTGATCTGAAAATAATGTGTAATTGTTTATTCCTACTGAAATGCCTAAACTATATGCATACATCATCTATATAATTAAAAATGCAATTTCAATTTATATCGAAATAATTTATGGAAGATGTCAACATCATATAAGAAAAAGGATTCTGAACAAGAGAATATATTAATTGATTCACCGAAGATTGATAACCCGGGAATAAAGAACTTTATCCTTAATGAACATTAAGAACTTTATCCTTAATGAACATTAAGAACTTTACCCTTAATGGACATTACTTCATAAATTATGGAAATGAATAGGACAATACCATAAACTTTTAATACATCTTATTGTTATGTATGTCATCAGCTTCGGACATCTAATTTTATTTCCTTTGTTTTCAAAATCCATTGACGTTGCAGTAGTCCATTTAAGAAAGTTATTAGATGAAGCGAAATGGAAAGATCATTGATTTAAATTTTTTTTTTTCAAATAAAATTTAGATCTTCCCTATAAAGCAACTTGACTGAGGTAAAAATAACTTAATATGAAGATAAGATTTTATTATTCTTCATATTGATTTCATTTTTGACAGAACATAAATTTTTGTTTATTACTAACATAATTAACTTAGTAATATTTATTTATTATTCTTTGTGTAAATGATTAACATCTTTGGGTGAAAGTTCTTATATTTCATAATAATGACTACACATAGAAGAGGACTCTTATAAAATTGGAATTCTTATACAAGGATTGGATAAAATAAAATCTTCATTTATACATACAATATTCACATTAAATTTATACAATGTTCACATTAAATTTAGCTAGTTAGTATTATTATAATTTTTTTTATTGAATTTATAAAATGTTATTTTTTGTTTTACAGTTTATTAAAATTTGATAGTGTTATGATACATATCTAGTTATGATACATATCTACTATGGGAATATGGGAAGGTATTATTTTAATTTGATATTATAAAATAGTACAAATGTATGTGAAGCTCATAATATTTTTTATTTGTTACTTGGAATAAATTTAAATTGTTATCTGTTAATAAATATGTTAAAGTTTGTTTTAAATTCAAGGAGGTCTCTGATTTATTTTAATTATTTATTTATTTTCTGAAATAAATAAGATATGAATACACATACCCATGTTCATATATCATACTCATTTAATATCTTGATAATTTGGTTGAAATTAATTTTAAAATCGATTAAATTATATTAAGTACTATTACTAATGTAGCATATTGATGGAAATATCTGAAGAGAACTAAATATAAAAACTACCCTGTGTTCAAATACTGAGCATAACAGAACCCTCTACAAAGGTGAAGATTGAATGAATTAATCTAAATTGCATCTGTATTGAATATTTAATTTTAAATTATCTTGTTTGAAATGGATTCAATCTTGGATTAAAGTTAAATCGTATCATTCATAACATCTTATATGAAGACCCTAAATCCAATTATAGGTAGATGCGACCATCTTGATTTCTTTAGGGGATCCGGATCATTACACATGGTGCCCAATATTAAGGGCATGAAATAATAGTTTACCATTAACAATGATAGATAATTTCAGCTATCAAACTATGATATGATTATAATGTGAAATCATAAAATGATAAACAGTAAAATAGGTAGAGACCTTGAAATAAAATAAACAGTGGTTAAGTAGATTGAGTCAGTCGCTTAAAAAGACAATTTAAAATTAGGCATTAAATTAATGACATCTAAAAAGTAGGAAAAATTAAAATTACATTAAAAGGAAAAGACATAGCATAAAATCCTATGACAAATAATCTCTTAATAAATAAGGAATAAATAAATTTATAGTCAAAATAAAATTGAATTTATGATAACTAGAAGTGGAAAAAAGTGCTGAAAACTTACAAAATATTAATGTTTGTGTAAAAGGAGAAGATATTAGAAATGTTGGAGGAGAATCTTCATTAATCTAGTCATCAGAATCACTACAATTGAGAGTGATTACTCTACATCAACAATTACCCCTGATGAAATGATAGTTCAAACAAATATTACTTTAAATGATGAAATATCTCAAGTATTTACACTTAATAAAGAAGAAGAAGATGTAACAAATATTAATAATTCCATTCTCAGTCAAATAATGATGATGTTAAAAGGTTTAGAAATGAATATGAATTATAACATGAAAAAACAAAACAATGAGATGAAAAAGCAAAAGAATGAGATGAAAGAAGGCATGAAAAGGCAAAACAATGAGATGAAAACAGAACTCACAAATAAAACAAATATGGAGGATCTGAAAACCAAAATGATAGGGATTAAAAATAAATTATCTGCTGGGATGGAATGGCTGTCCTTAAGTGTTGATAGTGTTCAGAGAGAAAACAGGGAATTGAATCAAGAATTAGTAGAAATAAGAAGGGAGATGGAAGAAAAGAATATATGATGCCACAAAGATTCAAAAATTTTAGGTAAACTATTTCAAGTCAAATAGACCTTAAGTTCTGCAAAATGACTCAAGGCCATGAAGATTTCAAGAATGAAGGGTGCATAGGCCAAGAGAAATACCAAGAACAAATTAAGAAAGAAATCCATGATATACATACAAAAATGGACCAACCTATCTTGCAGCACAATATTGAAGCAGAGGCACATCATAAGACCATTGAATCAATGGGCCACAATATAAAATGCCTGGAAGATAAATTAGCTACAAGTGAAACAGAAAACCTTTCAAACAAAGCAAACCTAGAAAAGATGGTAGAGACTATTAATAAAACATGCAACTAGCGAGGCCCTCGAATTTCAACTATGTCAAGAAACACTAGCAGTTACAATGCACCAAACTGAGGATGATCCTCTCAAAACCAAGACAGCTATTCAGACACCAACTGCACAAATGTCTGCCCAGCTAATAAACCCCATGAAAGCATTAGCACATTAACAAAAGGTCAACTCAATCCACAAGATCAGATAGAGAGTTCAGACCACTCAACAAACTTACCCTAGATAATATAGAATTTGAGATAGATCTTGAATATCAGAAGTTGAGACAAGGACAGTTATATAATATTTCCATGTTTTAAATGACACTAAACCCTTAAAATCCCAAGGCTGACCACAGATTAGATAATGAATCTATGATAATTGAAAAAACTCTATGTCCTCATGACATTATAGCCGTATATAAGAATGAAGATGCGATGGTATATCGATTGGATGATTATTTAGATATCATCCCAACACACTCGTATCTACCATCAAAGTAAAGTTAGGATATTCTTTAGACATGGTATTGATGAACTCTATGACAACCATCAGGCTAGGGCATTGATAATTACAATGGCTATCATAAAAGTTTATCATAATAAAAAGACCAAGTCTGTAAACACAAATGAAGTCAATTGGTTTGATCATTTTAAATACACATTATGGCAGTTAAAATTCCTCCATAACAATGAAGATGATCAAAATATAGAAAACCAATGGGGTATAGTGATAAAAAACATACTACAAACTACTAAACAAGAAAGTCCACCATTCCACAAATTATGTAACACCTATGAAGATCCTTTCACATTCATTAAGCATATAAATGCTAATGCTTGAAAAGTACTTATACAGGGGTGGACCTCAAGGATTGTGGCTTAGGACATGTGAACCGGACTAAACCCAAAAGAACAACCCCAAATATAATATATATAAACTGTAATCTTATATTTAGTGTAAAATATAGAGATTGATAGAACTGATTTAAAAATTTCTCTTGTCTTCTTCTTGGTGATTTGATTGCCTTGGTTTGCATTCTGAACAGATTATTTACTTGCATTCAAGATAATTTATTGGTGAGAATAAGTAATATTTTGCCTTGCTTATTGTCTGTATTATTTTAATGTATTTAAAATTGCTCTTTTCTATCCACTGATTTGGTCAAATATGTTTAATTTGTAAGAAATCGACAGCACACATCAAGTTTAGTAAAATTTTGATTAAAAATAATAATAATTCTTCTTTATTTAAAATAATCTTAGAAATTATTTTCATTTAATTCAAAAGCCATTTATTTAACTAATTTTTAATCATTAGATAAAATTATAATAAATACACGTGTGCGTTTCAGTGAAAGAGAGCGTTCGTAGTATTAAGAGACAAAATGGTGTAAGAATAAAATGTAAGCAAAACATGTTAAACATATTTTTAAAATAATTGATAAGCAAACAGATTAACCAAGAATTCTTATATGAATTTAAATATAAAATGGTGATATTTAATAATAGTATGAGTTGCTGAATTTAAAGAGTCTATTCAAGTCTGCCGGCTACTGAATCAAATCGCTAATAATTTGCTCAATATCTACATTTGAAATATGTTGGAACTTAAAAAGTAGAATTAATAGCAGAAGGTCAGTATGTTTTGGGATACTTTATTGCATGCAAACTGGTAACATTAAATAAATATTTTAATTGCAGATGTTTTTTGGACATGAAAACTTTATTTTTTTAAAAAAAAAAAAAGATTTAAAATCAAATTTAAATGTTAAATTTTATTGAAACGCCACTTTAATGTTTCTGCGTATCAGTTAAATAATAAAGAATTGATTATCTTATCTGAACGTATACTGTAATGTATTTACTATTTAATTTGTTTACCACTTGAATAATAATAACAGCCTTTAAACAATTAACTAAAACTACTTTTTGATTTCTATCACCAATATTGATTTGTTAAATTATTTTGCTCTGATTGTTATTCCTAGATTTAAAAGTGGATAAATAAATTAATATAGCCTGGATATTATAAATTTGGAACAATGCTAGATAAAATGTAGAATTTAATAACTTATGAAGAACATTTTCATTTAAACTCTACATGTCATGCTTTTGGAATTATCTCATATTCATAGAGCCCACGTAAAATTCATTAATTTAAAAGTACTCATAATAACTAGAACAAACAGATAAAAGCACATCTATGGAATTTGACTATAATTTATAATTATTACTTTATGTAATGTGTATTTATTGTTCAAGATATTTTATATTGATTTCACAAATAATATTTAATATTCCAAAATGTTGTATACTTTTATTTATGTATTTGAGTAATGAATTAATTTTAATTTTATTGTTATAGGAACTTATATGTGAGGTTCATGATTTATACTTTTACTATGTTTAAATTAAATTCATGGGATTGAATAAAATATTTATTTGAGGAAATAGCGCTTGCAAAAAGCTTGAGAATTACAAATTTATGGTGTGTGTCACGTCTTTCCAGGGGTCTGTTCCTATACTCATGTCACTTGTATTACATTGTTACTATGTTTATGTTTTAAGCAAGATAAATCGGTATATTAGTTGTTCTTATTATTGAAACACTTTTTATTATGTATGAACCCACATTTGCTAAATTGCTGGTGTTTTTCTGAATTGTCAGAATAACTGAGGAGGAGGATTTTTGCACTTTAAATATGAAGTAAATATTAATATTGCTTTACAATGTTAAATGGCATTAGTCTGTGCTGATAGTTAATCTGCAGATTAATTATTTGCTACTTTCTGTATTTTTACACTCATTCCTGTGTTGGTGGTTAATCCACGGAATTGTGTAATTATATTTGTTGCTTTATGATGGTGTATAAACCCACAGGCATTCAGTGTTGTATCATTCCTATGTGTAGATGAATGCATCTTCCACAGGAATATCATTTTACTTCATAAATGTAAGTTTGGGCAAAGTATTTTGTATTATTATGCTAAAATCATCTTCTTCCATCTATAAGTATAACTTATAAGTTCGATCATAAAGTGTAGCAGGGCATCTTATCTAAATTATCCTCATGATGATTAACTGTTTTATAACGAGCCGCTTCGCCCGCTGAAGGGTCGTATTAATAAATTCACGAAAAGGGCTATGGTTAACTTGAGATTTAACCTTATATATATAAAATTTCCCCTTTCTGCATGATACCCCGGGCATATTTATGGATAGCGTATTTGCTTCCAAGCGCCAAACCTATTTGCGAGGGACAAATAAGAATTACACCGCAGTGTATTATTGATGCAGAATATACCCCGATAGCGACTCGATAGATATTTACTATCGCTCTACCTTTCCCTGTAATTTGGGGGGGGGGGTATTAATTAGCCTAGCTCATCTCAGGGGGTGGTGGTCATGAGACCGTGGACGGGAACTATGGATTCCGACACTACTTTCTTTTAACTTGAGGTGAATTAATATCCGTAATTACATTTCTGTCTATCTGAGAAGAAAGATTATAGAAATCCTATCTTATCGATTAGATTTTCCCTGTGAAAAAAGGGAATTCCCGTTTAATTTCAGAGGAGTGCGCTCGCTACCTTATACTAAGTTTCTCTATGCCGGTTATTCAAGGTAGAGTATACGTTTTACATTAATTACGAAATCTTTAACTCTATAACTATGAATCTTATTAAACTAACATAAATAAAAAGTAAAAAGAAAATATTCAAAGATATTCATAACATAAAACAATTTATTATAAAATAAGAAGGTCAGGATTTATTTAATTGACCCGCCATTATTCACAACTCGTGCTTCATAGAATGTCAAGCATACACACACATACGTACAGATTAAGCATATTATTCTTTGGATCTTTATAGGCAACACAACATGTTATTAATGTTCTTTTATTAAATTGCTTCCATGGACTTTGTAGTTTGAAAGTTTTATTGAAACACATTTTGAATATAGAGAATTTAATTTATTTCAAAGTTCCGATGGATGACGCAATCCGTTTAAGACTCGGATTGTGTTTTAATAGCAAATCAATAAGCAAATGATATAGTTCACGTTACCTTAACATTCCCGGGAATTTAGGCATTTCAAAGGCATATGTTTTTACGATGTCAATGGTTTTAGAACTGGATGATCTCATAGTTATTCTTTCCCGTAGCTATCATTGTTCCTTGCCGTCGATGACCGGAATTCGGCGTTCTTTAACTATCTTCTTTGCAGCACCTTCTGGATCGTGGGGCAGGCCTTCATCGCCTGTCAAGTTGAGGTTTTTACCCCACTCGATGCATGATACGTTTTTGTTCTTATTAGCTCTCTGGACCCGTGCAACAAGAAGGATATCCCCTCGCTATTTCCTTTTATATCTCCTTTCTTCTCGTCCTTTCACGTCCGTTTCTGTGATTCCATCCGGCGAAATTCCCTGGTTGCGTCATCCCCCGGACTATGACTACGTCATCGCGGTCGCCATTGTACTAAAACTTGCGTTTGTATTTTAGAAAAATCTCATTTTACTTTAACTGGCCATCTACTTGAAATATTTCAATCATGCACATATATATACTCGCATGCCACAAACACTCCAATAAAGCACGAGTTTTACGATATTTTTCCTCCCTTTAAAATCTAACAAACAACAACTAACTACAAATAAATATACGAATACAATACTGTTAATATTGAACTATTCCCACCACCATTTAATATTAGTATTTACAATTATTAATAACTTTATTAATCAATAATGTTAGTAATATCTATATCCATTTATCTTGTAACTTTTGGCGGACCATTGGCTCTCCTCAGTCCGCACCTTGTTACAGTTTGTTAATTAATATTTTATCTGAAGTTTGAATTTTCACTTTGGTTTAGCATTGCATTTTAGCTAATTCCTGCAAATGTAATATTATTTATTATAAGTTTATAGTACAGGTTTATTGGTTCTGGAATTGACACAATAAGTATTTCATGATTTGATGTTGAATTTCAGTATATTTTACTCAAAGCAGAAATTAGATCAAATTATAATAAAATTTATGATTAGGCTTTTATAAAACCATAGCTATGATATATATATATTGAAGGAAACAAATGGAATGATATTTTATTTATTTATTTATTTATTTATTTATGTATCTATTTATTATTAAACATCATACATCAATTATTTGTTAATCATAAAATTGTAAATAAACATTAATTTATAATTAAACTTAATGTGCCGTTGCTATTTGTCATTCATAAAACCAGAAATCCTATATCTTGAATAGAGCATACATTGGAGTACATATTGTTGTCACTATGATATAAGACTTTTAGTAATATTTTGAGAAAATATTTGAATGCTTTTGTCTTTGGTAGTTTATAATGTGTAAGGTACAATAAAATCCCATTTGCCTTTTCCATCATTTTAGCTTTGCGTTGTTGAGTCTAGTACATGATACAAAAATTGATTGATTTTATAAACTTATAAATAGATTTACCAGATAATGCTACAATTGAATTTATTTTCTTAATGTTATAATTGTCATTCATCAAACATAACAAGAGTCTCACTGCTATTTATTAAATTATAAATTTAAGTTTATAAGGAAAGAACCCAAGTTTTCCATGCTTATTATTATTGCAAAGCTCATACCTAGACTAGCATTTGTATCAAAATCATGTATGTCATTCTAAAATTCATAATCTTTAGTAGTTTCACAAATTATGCTATTTGTCCATAGTCGGACATAAGGTCTCATGCAATGAAAATCACAGATTAAAGTTTTGAAGGATAATAAAATTACACTCTTATAATTTGTCTAATGTATTTTCACATACTGCTATGATGGGTCTTTGTGGTGTACCCTGGCCACGACCAGATTAGATCATAACAATTTCATGTTACATCACTAATTTTGTTTGCTGTGATGTGATCAGACTTTTCGGGTACAATATATATATATAAATTGATAATAAGAATATATACACATATATTTATATATATAAACACTGACGTTATAAAACAAACAAGACATCTTCAAAGCAAGCATGCTAAGGATATTTGTTTATGTGACATAAACCATAATTTAGAACTATTCAACCAACACATTCCCATTTTATTTGATAAATACAAACCTTCAATTGAATATGATAAATATGATCTGGAAAAAAAAGATAGATTGAAAGCACATGTTCAACTAACAGCCAAAGCTGATAGAAGGAGTAAATATAAGAAAGGAAATACCCATAATTTCAAGGTAGGAGACAGAATATTTATTAAAATTTCTCACCCAAGCAAATCAATAGAAGGTAAATATCAGAAGTTTTACAGTCAATATGAGGGACCTTTCACTATTATGAAACAGTCTGCTCCAAATGCATTTTTGATAGAGATAAATAGAGAAGTGAAGGGGATCTATAACGCATGCTGCTTGAAACCTTATTGTGACTGCCTTTATTCCTTTAGGTGATCCGGACTGTACAATACTGTTCATTTGGTTTTTACAAATTTGTAAATAAATTGGGAGTTTTTTTAAAATTTAAATAGGTTGGATTTTAATTATTTGATATAAAAATTGTCTGGTTTATATATCAATTCCATAGTCCATTTTATCTGAAGTAACTCGTGGTACATGATTTAGCACAGGTACAGGGTGATGTACTGATTTCTTTGATCGTTATATGTTATGGAAAAAAATCACGTTACTGTATTATGTCCTGATGGCAAGTGTCTAGTGGAGCTCATATCATCTTAACTGACTATTACAATATATACATTTTTTTTTTTTTAAATAATAGGTATAGAATGATTTGAGCTATATTATCTCAGTTTTGGTTTGAGATTTTGTTCTGATATATCTTGAAGAGAGATTAGCAGTGATTGGTTTTGCAGCATTTTTTGAAGTATACACTTATTATCTGTATACAGAAATTTAAAGAGATTCCAGCTTGGATTGTCCATCTGAATGCTAGTTTATCTTTAATGCACAGATGCTATTTTACTAATATGATACTCTTTGAGCATAATGCAGAATTGATTGAAACAATTTTATAAAATGTATCTACTGCGTTCTTAAATCTTAATGTTTGAATATCTTTTTGAACCAAATTATAAATTTTATTTTTTGATTGGTGATTATCTTGACTTTGACTAATAGAAAATGATTAATGGTTATTACTGAGTGTGTATTTTTTTTTTAAAAAATCTTGCAAGTTTAATAAAAATGTAATTTAAACCACTAAACATCACATGATAACCATTTCTTATGCTTGCTCAAGCTGTTAAAGCAGGCAGAACTCTCCATACAGTAGTGGTGATCATGAGATGTTTAGTGGTTTAATACCAATCCTGTCTAATAGGATAGTGATGGTTATGGTTATTAAAAAACCAAAGACACTGAAATGTATGGGTACTGAATTGAGTTCAGACTTATATGACTATATAAACTAATGAGCTTAGATTGAAAATATTATGTTTTCAATTTTAGATTCATAGTTTTGTAGTTAAGTAGAGATAAAAGGTGAAAGCTGGAGAGTTGCATTACGTCCTAAGATCTATGTGCAATGCTATCAGATCCAAAGCTCCTCACTGATAAAGCCACAAGCTACAAACTAATCTGGGGATATTGGATGAGTAGGCACTAGATAGGGATTTTATGCATAAACCTTCTTGCGTCCATTGATTGATTACTCTGGCTTGCACTGAGTGGCACTACTGTATGGAATTTTGCCTATTTTAAAAATGTAATTTTATCAGTTTTTTAATAAATTATATGATTAATTTTTTTTCTAATTGAATGCAAATTTGAACACAAATCTTAGCATAAAATCAATAATTAAGATGTCTGAATTTAATGTAAGCCATAATAAATTTTTTAATTCACATGTACTATATTTATCACAAATGATGAATTAATTTAACTCATGAATATGATCTGAAATTATGTGAACTGGTGAAATGCCATTTGAGAAAGTTTCATTTGGTAGATAGTTTATAGAAATTTGTATGTTATGATAGAATAGATATTGTTTTAGGCCATTTGGAAAATGTCTCTGACAATTGAAATTATTTATAATGATACAACAAGATTCAACTTAGAGGTCATTGTATAATTGATTGTTTACATATATTTACAATATCTTTTTATTTTTTGAGATTAATAAATCTCAAGCTGTGGATAAGAAAACTTAAGGGGGGGGGGAGTCACAAAGTGGTTTCTGGATATTCATTATGGTTATTTTTATTACAGTTATTTTTATGGGAAATTTCACCCTGAAGGTTTTTATTTCTTATTTATTTATTCTACAGTTTTTTTAATACTGATTTTTTGATAAATAAAAGCAAGTGGCATGAGATCCACTGAGGTGGATGCTTGAAAAACATTAAAAGTCATATTATATTTATATACATTAAATATTTGTTTTATTTTAATTATTTGCTAAGACAGACTTTTAATATTTTTTCATATTTTCAATGCAGTGCAATATATTCCAAGAATATTATTGAACTTTATATGTCAATAAAAGAGAAATATTTTATTTTCAAATTATGATGAGTGATAAATATTAATAGCATAATTTGCAATAAAGTATGCCATGGTGAGAAATATTTTATTCGGATTATTTTTTTTAGATAAAATTTTGACTTAAAAAAACATTTTAAAATTGCTTAAAAATATTAGGATTAAAAGTTGAAGCAAAACAAAACGATTGTTAAGTTAAATTATCAAATTATTTATAGTAAATACAACTATATAGTTTTACATTCTTAAAATTGCTTTTTATACATATATGGTATCTTTAAAACGTTTGTGTAGCACTAGTCTTGGCAGTAATTGAATCAGATTTTTTTTTTCTTATTGATTAAAATAGGTGATTCATCACAAAGAGAATAGAGTGCCATTGATTAAATAAAAATTTATTTGGATCAATATTGTGATTAAATTTTGTTTCAGTGATTTCTACCATATCATTGTTTTACTCTTCTATAGAAATTAATAAATTTATGATGTTTGAACAATGTATTATAATCTCTTAGATTGAAAGTGATATTTCAAATTATTATTGTCCATAATTAATTGCACAGATTAAACATTTGCTAGCTTCTAAGGAATTTCTTTTTGTCACTTCTCCCTTCATCTAAGTTTCTAGTTTCATCAGAAAATTTCTTTCTATTTGGATTTTATTTCTGTTTTTTTTTTTTTTTTAAAGTAAAGATAAGTTATCTTCTCTTCCAGTAGAAAAATCTGATGACAAGAATCCATTGTACAGCAAAAACTGTCTTTTGACAAGCAATATATGTTCAAGAAAACAATTAAATTAACAGAAAACCAAATATTTTTCACATCTTCATTCTACTTGTCAAATTATTGATTTGGTTCAGGTTAAAGTATATTACTATATTTTGGTGATTTCTGTTCTTCAATTTTTTCTTTAAATTCAGCATCTTCTGATCTAAACTCATTGACAATATTTATGGATATTTCAATGGCTATTTTTTCTTTTGATATCCAGATAGATTCACATTGGAAGACATAAATTTAATCTGTGAAAATGTTAACATGTGGAACATTTATTGATAACAACATAACTTGGGGGATCATTTGAAATATGCAAACAACCTGTCTCCTGGATGTATGTAATTTTCTAGAGTTTATACAGAATATTTTCAATTATTTTTCTTTGTTTCAGCTTCAAAGAAGACTTTTTATTTTTTTTTTCTAATGTGATAGTAATATTTTGAAATGTCTTAAACAATACTATAATAATCCTTTATATTGTTTTAATTTATTTTGAATTACGTTATCAAACAGAATGTTATGATATCTATAAATGTTTCACAAATATAATTATTATCTTTGACAGGCTTAATGTTTTTACAGAGGTTTATGCCAAGGTTCATTTTACTTATATAATTAGAAATTTGGTTAATTTATCTACTGAAGTTAATTTCACTAATTTACTTAATAAATTGTCTTTAAATAATGATGTCTTTTCATTATTATTACGGATGCTATTTAAATAGTTCATACATTTTTTCTTTTTGTTGTCAGAATTAACAGAAGTGAACAGTCAGTGAACTGTTCATTATTGATGTCTTTGGTCAATTAGTAAAATCCTACCAATTTACATTCTATATTTAAAAGTAAACTTAAAGTTCTAATGATTTTTTTATAGTTTTCATATGTTGAAGCCAAAATGGAGGAATCTTGTTGAACAGAATAATTAACCATTTCTTTACTATGTAATGTGTTTGTGTAGATAAATATGTACATTCATAATTATATGTAATCATAGTAGATATTTTTAGTTTAAAATGGATATTTTGATATTTATAATATTTTTGTTGTTTTATTTCAGGTGAAAAGTTTAAAGATGATGATGTGATTGTGTGTCAGCCTAGCCCTTCTGACGATAATGAAGCAGAAACAAATGATTATGTGCCATGCTTTTTAAATCATAATAAACACTCAGAAAAATTTAGTGCCATCAAAAATAATGAAACAAATAGTCATGTCATTTCCTCCTTGGACAAAGATTTTGAAAATGATTCTTGTAAAATATTTGACAAAGAAGAATTAAGTACTGTCACTTTGTTAAATTTAGAAGAATCAGATCAGAAGAGTCAGGAAATAGAGGTATCTCCTAAATCTGAAATCACTTCAAACAAATGTGAGCTTAATAAAAAACATCAACAAGAAACTGGCACAACATGTTTTGTTCAAAAGCTTTCATTGGTATCACTTAATCAAAAATCAGTATTAAGGCATAATAATGAAATGAGAAATGAGGCAGAAAATACATCATCTGCAGATCCTGTTAATGCATTAAATAATAGATTTTCAGAGGATGCTTTGTTACTTAATTTACATGAAGATACTTCACCTGAAATTTCAGAAGCTTATGTAAAAGTTAGATATCCAAATATTCCAGAAGAAGTTACATATTTTGAACCAAAGGTATCAATTGAAAATAATTTTGTTTCTACTCATTCAAAAGAAATTAAAGAGAAGTTTATCAGTTATTCTTCAGATGGGTCAGTTCCTTCTGAGTCAGTTAAAGTTGTACCAGAAACGAATCCAAATGAGGTTGAATGGAGTCAAATATTAGATGATCAGATAAGACCTCAAAGGTGAATTGATTTTTTGAGTCTTTAGCATAAATGTAGAAAATAGTTTTAAATAATTTAGAAAATGATTAATTTTATTAATTATTAACTTTTTTAATATCTATCTGAAGATCTCTAATTCATATATAAATATCATGTTTGATCTCTGTGATCACAATCTAAAATTAAGTGGCATTTGATGAACTGAAAGTTTAAAACTTTTTCATTTTTAAATATGATTGTGGTTTTCTTTTAATATAGTATAAAAGTTTAAAGTTCATTATATTATATAAAGCTTTTATAATGTGATATTATGTGCATTTAATGTTTCTTGGGATTTCTCTTACATGTAAGGAACAGGGTGTCTTTTATATGGAGAAAGATCAGTATATGGATTTATCATAAAGCTTGTAGAGGAATTGGCAATCCTCACTGTTTATAACTTACAAGCTTAAGAGATAGGGTCATGTGATCTATGAATTGATCTATGACTTTTATTTTGACTACTTATAGTCTCTGCCAAAAAGTCTTATGCAATTTTATATTGCTATGACTACTACTATATGGCATGGCTGAAGATCTATCAGCCCCATATAGCAATTTGAGTTGGATAGCTGGGTTTGAAGACATGTACATGTCTGAAAATTTCAGATTTTCCACTCAATAGATAACTTTTAGCTAAATGCTTAGCTTTGGGTTGGTATTTTTAGATCTAGTGTCTGAACCTACCCTGACACCTCTCTGAGGAGTGCCAAAGCACGAAACCATGGTCAGGGGTTTGGGGAGGGGTTCCTGACAGAGATATTTTAAGTGCTGGCTCTGGCTAAGCATTTATCATAAAGCTTGTAGAGGAATTGGCAATCCTCACTGTTTATAACTTACAAGCTTAAGAGATAGGGTCATGTGATCTATGAATTGATCTATGACTTTTATTTTGACTATTTATAGTCTCTGCCAAAAAGTCTTATGCAATTTTATATTGCTATGACTACTACTATATGGCATGGCTGAAGATCTATCAGCCCCATATAGCAATTTGAGTTGGATAGCTGGGTTTGAAGACATGTACAGGTCTGAAAATTTCAGATTTTCCACTCAATAGATAACTTTTAGCTAAGTGCTTAGCTTTGGGTTGGTATTTTTAGATCTAGTGTCTGAACCTACCCTGACACCTCTCTGAGGAGTGCCAAAGCACGAAACCATGGTCAGGGGTTTGGGGAGGGGTTCCTGACAGAGATATTTTAAGTGCTGGCTCTGGCTAAGCATTTATCATAAAGCTTGTAGAGGAATTGGCAATCCTCACTGTTTATAACTTACAAGCTTAAGAGATAGGGTCATGTGATCTATGAATTGATCTATGACTTTTATTTTGACTATTTACAGTATATGGATAATTTTAAAAACTATTCTGATTGCTATAGCTTCCAAATTATTTGCAGACATTTCATTAATATAGCGATTTTTTTAAGACAAAATATTTCCTTTGAAAACATGTCATCTGTGTTGCCATTAAAATGTCATCAAGTAGTCTTGAACACCTCACATTATCTACTAATGATTTTTCTCCATGTGAATTGACTTCTATATATCCTTACACACAAAAAAAAAAGTTTGAAAAAATATTTAATAATCATTTACCATGAAAATATTTGTTCATCATGTAATGTAATCAGACAAATAATTTATATTTTAGATATATTAATAGAAAATAATAGAAAGTAGTTTAAAAGTAAAGGAAGTGTGATATGTACAAATAACTTTTTCTCCTAGAAAGAATTAATTTTCAGAATTGCCTTCAATAGGATAAACATTTATTCTAAGAGTAAATCTGAAATGTTTTGAGAATTTTATTGTTAGAATTAAATGAATTAGTAATGTGTTAAAAGTTGTAAGAAAAGGATAGGAGAAAATTTCTATTAGGAAATGGCAGTAAAATGAATGTACTACAATAGATATGGTCTTTAAATAAGAATTTAGTAATTGATAGGTTTGATATATAGACTGAAAGCTGTTTGATGATTAATAAAATATATATGAAATAGTGATTATATGTGAGAAAATTTAATAACTAATTAAATTGTTTTCTTATAGAGATGTTAAACTTATTGATTGATGCCCTCTCCCTCTTTGTTTGTACATATATGTTTAAACTTGATCATGTTTATCTGTTATTTCTATCTCTGTTATCTTGATTAAATCTCTCATTAGTAGAAATGGGCTTTATTTTATTTTGGCTTAGTATTCCCAGTCTTAGTCTGTGATTTAAATTTTAGCTATTAAAAAGTTTCGCATTGTTGTATTGATAGTAAACATCTTTTTTTTTTTTTTTAGTATTATGTCTATCATGTTCATTTGATTTCCATCACTCAATCTCCACATCCATTTTTTGTAATCTTTTTTTATGAAATTTTATATTATAAAATTATATATTATGAAGCAAACTTTTTTCAAATTCATCTTTTGTTCTAATATGTTTCTTTTATTTGTTAACAATCATTTCAATCATGGCATTCTGATCCCCTCCAATGACAATTACGAACTTTATTGTGATTGTTCTGTCTCATCATCTATACTATCTGGCATATAGGCATATGCTTGAAATTTTGTGATGATAAAAGAATTTGCTTTGAATTTAGTTGCCACCATTAAATAGCATTGATATTCTGTATTTATTTTTTTTTACTTAATGAAATCTACACAAACTTCATACTTTGAATCATTTTGACTGTACATAATTTCTCAATCACTTAATTTTCCAAAGCTCAACAAGAATACCATATTTATATATTTTAATATTTTTTCATAAGTTTAATTTTTACCTATTCTAATTCTAGATTTACACAAAAAGATATGATCTAAAGCAGTGATCTTTAACCCTTGGTCCGCGGACCGGTGCCGGGCCGCCGGAAAGTTTGTAATAACAAAATAATAAGAGTTTAAACTTTTAATTAATATAAACAATTTTTATTTATTTTTTTCATCTCATTTTTAGCCAATTAAAAAAAAAGAAACAACGAAAACAAAATCTAATCAATCATACATAAATTAATTTGTTTTTTTAGTTATCACAGATGTTTATGAGGGGGGGGGGGAGGTAGAATTAAATTTTTTATTACTTTTCTAAAAAAATTCAAAATTAAAAAAAAAAGTTTTTTATTATACAAACTCCATATATATATAATTTCATTTTGAATATTTGTTTTGATCAGTTATAACAATTATTAGAAAATTTATCTATAGACTTCTGCTGGTCCGCGAAACCTTATTCTTATTTTTGCTGGGCCACGAAACCTTATCCCTATTTTTACCGGTCCGCAGATGTGAAAAGGTTGAAGACCACTGATCTAAAGGATGAACTTTACTTTTTTTTATTAACTAATTAGTTGATTTCCCTTTTCCTTAAGTGATCACAATCATGAAACTTGTTTCTGGAGATAATTGTGGGATTTTTTTTGCCAGATGACTACTGATGAAAGTGATCTTAAAAAGAATTTCAAAATCTTTGTAAACTCATTTAATCTGCTGTTGCTCAAGATTTGCATCAGATTGAGAAAACATGTTTCTTTTTAGTAAAATTGCTTTGCTAAAAAATTCACAAGATCTGGAGTAATGATTATTTCATTAAACTCATTTTCATATTTGATTAAATTTTGGAGATATCCAGATGCTGATTTAATTTCTGCCTTATTGAGTATTTTAAAACTAAATACATATTAATGGAAATTTACTTGCTAAGAAGATACAAAATATTTTACATAAGTAGTATTGAAGGCTATTTCTATAACTATGTCCTTCCCATTTCTTTTTAGTTATATTATTTAATTATGAAATGATTTTTAAAATTGATTCCCAGCTTACTTACATAATCTGTTCCACACCTTTTGCATAATCTAATTTATGCATAATATTTGAGGGAAAAAAAAATATAACCTTTTATTGCTGTGATGTAATAAAACCTGTCTTCCTTGAATGATTATTCTTGCAAGGCATTGCTATACTGAAATCATTTTTGTAAACCATATATTATTTGAAATCTCATATTTTAATAATATTTAAAATAATAATGCTCTGTAATTAGCAGTCAGCAGTAACAGCCTCTCATAAATGAGTATGGCCATTCAACTCTGAGGGGAAAAAAATTAAGAAAAAATTATTCCAGAAATGAGTTTTGCGATTGACTGTACAAACCAGTTTGTGAACCACAAATATACTCACATGATCTATTCTAATCCATTTTTCTGTTTATTTGATATTTTATCTTTTAACTTCTTTTGCATAAAACTTATTTCTGAAATACTTCAACACCATGTCTAATTATAGTTTTCCAATGTATTATATTTTCTGCCATATCTTTTCAATCAGAATCAGCATTGCATTTTAGAATATTTTGGAGATAATCCTTATAATGTAAATGGTATCTATCTTTCCCACAGAAACTATGCTCAAGTTCATCATAAAACATTCTTTTGAGAAATCTTGTACTATTTATTTATTTTAAAATCCTGATCAATTTAACAAAAGGTATGATTTTACAATAATAGTTGCTATAGTTTTATATCCTGATGTTGAAAAACATTGATGGGTTTTATAATCTTGCCAATTGTATTTTTAACATTTTATGGAGTATCCTTAAAAATAAAACTTTTCTAATACCTTTATGTTGTATTAATGAGGTGTCCAAGTCTCACTTCCATATAATAAAGTAAGTAAAATAATAGCTCTAGTTGTTATTTCAAATTAAATAGGAGTCATTGCTGTGCTGCATTTCCATCTCTAAAAATCGATCTTCCTACTTGCAAAACTACCAATTATAAGTTGATAATTGTCCAAGCTAAAAGTTACTGAGAGTTTTCCATCACTAATTGATAAAAGTCATGAGTTTTTTGAAAATGAATTATTAAACCATTGATTTTATATATTGCATTCAAAACATTAAGTATATTCTGTAGATCATCTTTTAATCTCATTAAAATAGTTTTATTGTAAGCATATTGTAAATTCAGAATCCAAAAAATTGTAGGTATTGTTTCGGTTTTAATCGATTCAAATTAAAAACTCTACATCAAAACTGTATTGCAATTTTATCCCTGCTTCATTAACATTAAGCTACTTATAAATAGTTTCAAAAACATTATCATAAAAATTGAAACAAATATTGGAGCAAATCATATCAATTGTATAAAATCAGTTATTTATTCCAAATGCCTGATTTTCTGTGTGTAATAATAATACTTCTTCATCCATTCTGTATAAGCTGTATATGAATATACTTTGGTGGATAACCAATTAACTTCAAATAATGCCATAGATGTGTTTCATTAATTAAATCAAATTCCTTGACCAAATCAGTAAAACCAATATATGTCTCTTTATTTCTGACACTTTTTTTGCATTTGCCTGGCAACAAAAACAATGTCTATAGTGCTTTTTAAGTCTGATATTCATTCATATGTGAGTGTAAGCATCCTTTTCAATAAACTCGTTGAAAATGTCTTTACTGTAGTATATAGTAATAATATTCTACAATAATTCTTGCAATTTTGTCTATTCCGTTTTATTTTTAAAAATTAACATCAGAGCACACAATTTTATGAGGTCATATATTTCTAAAAAAATTCCAATATTTTTGAAGCTGATATATCACCATATTTTAAATTTTCATCATGTACTTCATCAAAACTTGCAGTCTTTCCATTTTTAAAATCACAAAAAGCTATTTTGACTCCACTAAACTAAATATCTTTATTCAGATATAAATGAGTAGATAAAATAGATATGTCATTCAAAGTCATCATCTCAATTCATGTATCATTATCATTATTCCAAAGATGATCAAAATACTCCTTTCATCCATTCAAAATATCATTGTCATCATGTAAGAGAGTGCCATTAGGATTGTGATGTCATTTCTCAGATCCTTGTGTTTCTTTCAATAAATTAAAAAAAAAAAAAGATCTAGAGTGACTACTATTACTAATGTCTGTATCTCCCTTTGCAATTTTAATCCATCAGTTATTTTTAAGGTTTTTAAATCAGTCATTGAACTTCTTTTTTTAAATCTATATATTTATTATGAAATTCAATATTTATTATTCAGCCAATGAGAAAATATCACATGATTTTTTTAATCAGAACATTATAAGATCATTATCAAAAAACCAGTCATGATTTATCTTTTTAATGAACCCAAGAATAGATTTATTTGTATTCATAATATAGTCCTTAAGTAAATCCCATACTCAGTAATATGACAATTCTGAAGATCCAATTTAGCAATTTTAGTTTTTAATAGCTATTCACATTTAATGTGTATAGTAGATAACTAAAGAATGAACATCAATTTTCTTGTGAATATGATTGGAATATAGTTTTTATTACAACCATTATTTTAAACTTGCAACTTATAATTCTATGATCCATCCAACAATTTGCACTTATAGGTGCTCATGTAATACAAACTTCTATAGTATTCTGATTCCTAATTATAATGTAATCTATTAAGTATCATTCTTTTGACTATCAACACTTACATATTCTTTTATAGTGACTTCTCTGCCTAAACAAAATGTTTATGATAGTCAATTCATGTGTTATCCAAAAATTCAATAACAACAGACCATTTGAATTTACAGCACCAATGCTTTTGTTCTGGATAACTTTTAGCCAATGCCTAGTATCACTATGCATAAAAAATTTGATCTTTTAATGATGTTGCAATAGTGCTACCCACAAGAACAAAAGTTATTTTTAACTGAGTTCTTTGAATCTAATGCTGGAGCATATGTATTAATAAAATGAATATTGATAATCATTGTGCAAACTGTTTTAATACTATTAGCTTTCATTGATATAACAAAGAATTCCTAGAAATAGAAGATATTAAACTTTACAGCAAATTCAATACCATCTATTTTCCTTTCACTGATTGATCTGCCCTCCCAAAAAAACTTATAGTTATCTAATCTTTTCTATTAAACTGTTTACCTCTAAATAAGAGTTTCACTAAAAGCTACTGTATCAGTCTTAAAAAATCTTGATAATTCTTTAATAATCACTGTTGTCCTCTATTCTAGTCTTGAAGAATATATATCAAATGAAATTCACACATTCCATGTACTTATATATAGGAAATATACTTAACTTTAGTAGTATCACTATCTCCAGCTTTACACTCCTAGTGATAATACTATTATTTCTATTAACTTTAGTGGGTAATCATTAGTGACAATATTCTAGCCAGACTATGTGAGACAAGATATTTTAGATCACGTTTTCTAAATCCTTTGCTTCCGCAGCAAGCAAGGGGATCCCTAAATAGACTTTCTAAATATACAATCTTTGCCTTCTGAAACTACTGTCTTCTTCAAATCCAATCCTGTATGACTTTTGGTAGTGTATTGCTTCAAGCAAAAATCACATTTAAGGACTTCCAGTCTACTAAATCTGTTTCTGTCCTTATTTTCTTAATTCTCAAAGGCTTGAGTTTAAAAAAATAACAAGAGTATTGTAGTTAAAAAATGGAAATATGGTTGCACAAAGACACAATCTCATTATCATAATTAGTATTAAAATGATAATCAATGGCATGAAAGGCCTAGGCCCTATACTAACTTAAGTGACTATAGAAGAAAAAGAGGAGGAAGACAGAAAATATTTTTTATATTGGAAGCAGTACCTAACCTTTAATGAATCAACAGCCTGTTTTACAAATAGCAGAAGGTACTTATGTGCCAAATTTTTGAAATACTTTCTGTATAAATAATTATTACTTAAATAATTCTGCCAATCACACTTTGGCTTAGAAACTCTGGAAGTATATTATCTGCTGCTGATATTTTTCATGATTTAAGTCAATCAGAGGCAAGTTCGATTTCACCAACATCTAAAGGTTTTATTGCTGTTATAAGAACATTATAAAATAAATGCTTATAATTCTGCTCTGATGTTGCCTTTCCTTATTCCAATAATTCTAGGTTTAGAAATCTGGTATATATGGTAACCTGATTAGCAGATGCAGTAGTGGCTCTTAGAAGTACTTTTACATTTATCAAGCTTTTCTGACAATTAGATCTGGTAAAATTTTGTTTTTCCATGGTTTCTCTTCAATTTTCTGTTATCATCTAATAGTTTGTCAATTATTTTCAGATTAGACAAAAACTGGCTATGAAGTACACTGATGGATAGATTCCTGGCAGCTGTTTTTATGAATTAGTCAAACCTATCATGGTAAAAGTGAATTGGAGATTCTTTTATTCCAGATATCCAGTGTATTGATTTCAATTAGTTTTCTTAAATTCTATCTTCGAACAGGATAGTTTTCAACTAAAGGAATGCTGATACAAGAATGATTAAACTAGGTTTATTGACTATGGAGAAAATGATTTAATATTGATAATGCAGAAAGTAATAGGGAACCATTTTTTGTCGAAACACAATATAAATTAGGAATTGTTCTATATCTCATTTGCCTGAATGGGATGTTCCTCCTTGCTTAGAAACATAAACAAGTGCTATCTTGTTTACCTCCCATTTTACAACGTTTTTGATTCTTATTTACATAACACCAAAAACTATTCTGAGAATTGAAATCAATAAATATAGAAGTTGTAGGAACATCTAGAAACTGGAGATAGAGCCAAATTTTTGTTGAGTTTGTAAATATTGAATACATAAAAATTATCCAAATGGTAATTGCAATATCATTTGAATAATTTTTAATAAAAGTTATTTGCTTTACAAGTTAATTTGTAACAAAAGTAGCCATACTGTTTTTACGAGACATTCTGTCTCTTTTTGGACATGAACACAGTGAGGTTGCGTAGACTTTTTTTCTTACTGCAGAATCCACTAACTCAAAATTCCCATTTGGTTCAAGATAGCTAGTGTGAAATTGCCATATCGGCACTCCCTCTAGGCTCACTTCCATTGCATGTGCATCTCCTGCACATGCGTATGACATACTGCATGGTACACTCTCCAACTGCTTATTCTTATTATAATGAATAGGAGATACTGATCTAAAACATCACAAGCCACTATTAATAGAAATTTACGACAAGAAAAGAACTTTAATAAGACTGAATTTTGAATTTAAGTTTTATTACTTATAAAACATACATATTAAACTGATTATTATTCATTCAAAAACTTAAGTAAGAAAAGAACTGTACTTTCTGTATAACAGTCTTTATTTTATATTTCTATAAATCACAACAATATTTTGCTATTTTAGTTATTTGTTAAACCACTAAACATCACATCAATCCTGCCTAATAGGATAGTGGTGGCTATGGTTGTTAAAGAGCCAAAGACTATATAAGCTATTGATTTAGATTGAAAATATTATTGTGTTTTCAATTTCATTCTCATAGTTTTGTAGTTAAGTAGAGATAAAAGTTGACTGCTGGAGGGTTGCATTAGATCCTAAGATCTAGGTGCAGTGCTCTTATATCCAAAGCTCCTCACAAGCCAGAAACTAGTCTGGGAATATTGTATGAGTAGGCATCCATTGATTACTCTGGTTGGCACATGGAGGCACTACTGTATGGAGTTTTGCATTATTTTTTTTAGACCTTTACTTTTCCTGTTCGTCTACGGACAGCTGAAAGGAGTCTATCACTAATACCTGAAATATTAATATTTGAGTCATCTTTTCCAGTAATTTTTTTTTTTGTTGTTGTACATAAAAAGTTACGGGATTAATATATTAATAATTGTGGTCAAAATAGTTTGTGAAAGACTTCATTAAGCAAAAAAAAATTACTGTTATTGGTTTTGATCATATGTCATAAAACGATATATTTATTACTGTTGTTAGTTGATTAAAATTATCTTTTTGAAGAGTATTATCATAGTCATATTTGGAAGTTTTAATAGAAACATAGCTTTAATCGTTTCAGGACAAGAAAAATACATATTATTACTATTGGTTGTAATTTCTTTTAATTATTTCAGAACTAGAAAAGTAGATATTGTTACTATTGGTTGTGATTTCTTTTATAAGTTTTATGATGAAGTAAAGCAGATTATTTATATTCATGTTCAAGTCCATTTGATTATTTAAAGGCATTCATTTATCATCACTTCTGAGCAGTTGGTTCAGTAGTTTTTCTGATTAGCAAAATGCTCTTATATTGTTTCTCTATTTGAAAAAAGAATAAAAAAATAATCTGTTCAGGTAAGACATAGTATTCTACTATTTGGGACTCGAATATTGCTTGAACTCTTGAAGAGATAACGAAAATGAATGCCATTTGACTCTCCAGACAATTAACTGTACAATTATTTAATATCAATTTGTAAATAATGAGTGGATTATTTTTCCAGTGAAGTTCTTGTATAACTTTTGAATTATTTTTTTTTGATTCAATAAATTATAAAAAAAACAACAGCAATAAAGAAATGACTTAAAAAATGGCAGCCATTCATTTGTTTAGTAACCATTAGTGATAGCAATGTTTACCATCCAACTTTTGCTTATCTTCTAATCTCAGTGGACTAATGACATCAGTGCTTCAAATGATTATGTTTTTCTTTTAGTGTACATGAGCGTTTTGCTTTTCTTGACACCTTGTGTAAATTATTTTCACTGAGCTCTTTTTTAGTTGGGTGCAATTATCAAGAATTACTTAAGCATAATAAAATCATATATCTCTAAGTTAGGACTTGATATTTGAAGCTTTTGTCTTTGTCGAAACCAGCTGTTTTGTATATTACTTGTATTTAAGCTAAAATAAAGTTTTTAATCTTTAAATTTTATTGTTTTTAAAAAAATTCATATTTAATATAAAATTTTAAAAGAGTTTATTACAAGATAAAGGGGCATAAAAGCCTTAAAAGTTTTTCTATTAAGAATGACTTTGGACTGATTGGTCAGAAAAATTAGCCTATTTTGATTATAATAGTTGTTGATCAATATTTTAAATCTGCAGTTTGAAAGAAATTTTTTTTTAGATTCCTAATTGTTGTTGAAGTAATATTGCATTTATTTGTTGTAGAGGAAAACTGTTGCATCATTATTCCATAATTAGAGAGTTTTAAACATTACTGACTAAGATGCACATTAATAGAATTATAAAACTTGATAATTTAGTTTTATAACGGCTTACGTCTTATTAAATGAAATCAATATATTAAGCCTTTATTTTTAAAAAGGGGATTAATATGTTGAAAAAAGAAATTAGCATATTAATAACAGATTTACTCTTATGAAAATCTCGTTTTAAATGCTTAGGGAAAGGCCAGTTGAGACGGAATATGCTTTTTTCAATCTTTCACATTTTTTCGAATATGTGATTTTGTTAGGTATATAATTAAAAAATTTATGTATATTGGCTTATGAAACTAAGAAATTACATTACTGATCTCATGATACGATTAAAAATCCAATCTTAATCTTGAATATTTTATAGTTTTCTGCAAACTAATCATTAATCACTGATCAGTTCCTGTACATTATGCTATTGTAATAGTGGTAAGCATATAGTAGAATCATAATCAAATTATTGAAAGGAGTAAAAGAAGTCTGACTTAATATTAGTTAGAACTTGAAAATTTGGAAGAAGAAAATTACATTGTTTATTCTAAAGCCACATTCTAAATAGAATTGTGAAAGGCAAATTAAGAAAATCTTATTTTAAATAAGATTTTTCTTGCAAAATGTATTGAATAGAGAAAAGGACATCTGTCATGAGTTCCTTTTTTTATCATAATTTTATACGTATTTGTATATTTTTTTTTACAAAAAAGGCTTCTATCCAGCCTAGTATCATCTTAACTCAGATTCTGTAATCATCAACTACAAAGTGATAAGTATTTAAATCATTGTCCCCAGCTCCAAATTGCAAACCACACTGACAAAGGCACTATTATCTGGTAATCATTGATTAATGAATCTTACTATAGATGGCGCTAGAATGGAGTTAATATATCTTTTTTGCGGATATTTTTTTGTGTGCAGAAAGTAGAGAAAATATGGAAGTTATGCTGATGACATGTGCAATGATGGGTAAAGAAATGGGGATTAAATTTAGTGAATAAAAATCAAATATAATGATGGTTAATACTGGAGAAAGAGAAGATGTAGAATTTTTATTGGGAGATATTAAGTTAAGTGTGGCGAATAGATATAGTTATTTGGGGATTATTTTAAGTAATCAGAAAAATTATTTGGATGAATGAGAGAAAAAATTGATAAATGAAGCAAAGAAAAGAAAGGGATTGATAAATAAATTAACACTGTTTTCATATAATAAATATGATGTAGCTAGAATTATATGGGAGTTGCAGTAGCAGGGTTAACATATGGTAATGATGCATTATGTGTTAGTAAAGGGATATTAGATTATTTAGAAAAAGTTCAAAGGGAAGTAGGAAGACATGCATTGGATGCAGATGTATGGACAGCAACGGAGGCAATTCAAGGAGAAATGGGATGGTCAAGTTTTCATATGAGAGATGCAAAAAGTAAAATGAAAATGTTTGGTATATTGTAGTTTATGGATAATAAAAGAATAGCCAAAATAGTATTTAATTGGGTTATGAGTAAAGGGCCAGTAACAAGATGGGTGAGAAAGGTAATGCGGTATGCAAAAGATTTGGATAAAGAATTTATATCAGTATATTTGTACAAAAGATGGGATGATTGTATTAAGAGGATTGTTGAGTGTTATAGTAGTAAGGAATGGGATAAAAGAATAGATTTATTAATAAAGAATAGGGAGTTAGAGAGAACAAGAAATAGTATGGAGAGTAAAAAGAGTTTAAATATATACAGAAATAAACAGAATATTATATTGTTTAAGGCTTGAATGGGATCTTTAGCTACAAGAGAATATACATGTAAATGGAAAAATATGAGTGATTTATTTTGTAAATTATGTAAGGAAAGAATAGAAAATATTAGGCATTTGTTAATTGAATGTAAATGTTTGAAAACAGAAAGGGTACATATAATGAAGTTATGGAAGAATAAATATGAAAAAAGTGATAATACAGAAAGTAAATTATTGGTTTTTATGCTGGGTTTGGGAAAAGATAAGGGGGATTTAGATATAAAAGCTATAGAGTTGACAAAGATTACGTTGTGGAAATGGGATGGAACAGAATATGGGAAAAGTTAGAGTGGGAATGGAAAATTAAGTGGCTAACAGGTTTATCTGGGCATAATTGCTCAGATATTCTTGACTTCATTCAAGGAAAAGCCACAGTGCATCACATCAATGTACAAGAGAATATACATGTAAATGGAAAAATATGGGTGATTTATTTTGTAAATTATGTAAGGAAGGAATAGAAAATATTAGGCATTTGTTAATTGAATGTAAATGCTTGAAAACAGAAAGAGTACATATAATGAAGTTATGGAAGAAAAAATATGAAAAAAGTGATAATACAGAAAGTGAATTATTGGTTTTTATGCTGGGTTTGGGAAAAGATAAGGGGGATTTAGATATAAAAGTTATAGAGTTGACAAAGATTATATTGTGGTAATGGGATGGAGCAGAATATGGGAAAAGTTAGAGTGGGAATGGAAAATTAAGTGGCTAACAGGTTTATCTGGGCATAATTGTTCAGATATTCTTGACTTCATTTAAGGAGAAGCCACAGTACATCACATCAAGCTTTAAAATAATTTATGAGTAAAGGGCAGGTAACAAGATGGGTGAGAAAGGTAATGCGAAAGATTCAGATAAAGAATTTATATCAGTATACTTGTATAAAAGGTGGAATGATTGTGTTAGGAGGATTGTTGAGTGTTATAGTGGTAAGGAATGGGATAAAAGAATAGAAGCATTAATAAAAAATAGGGAGTTGGAGAACTAGTACGGAGGGTAAGAAGAGTTTAAATATATATAGAAATAAACGGAATATTGGATGCGAGTTAATTTATGATAATAGTAAGGAAGTAGTTTATTTTTTAAGGCTCGAACGGGATCTTTAGCAACAAGAGAATATACATGTAAATGGAAAACCATAGATAATTTAGTGTGCAGATTGTGTAAGGAAGGTATAGAAAATATTAGGCATCTGTTGATTGAATGTAAATGCTTGAAAGCAGAAAGGGTACAAATAATGAAGTTATGGGAGGATAGACATGAACAAAGTGACTATACAGAAAGTGAGTTATTAGTTTTTATGTTGGGTTTGCAAAGAGATAAGGGGGATTTAGATATAAAGGCCGTAGAGTTGACAAAGTTTATGTTGTGGAAATGGGATGGGGCAGAATATGGGAAGACTTAAGAGTGGGGAATGGAGAATAAAATAGCTAACAGGTTTATCTGGGCATAATTGCTGAGATATTCTTGACTTCGTTTAAGGAGAAGCCAAATACATCACATCACATGATAATAGTAAGGAAAGTAGTTTATTGTTTAAGGCTCGAACAGGATCTTTAGCTACAAAAGAATATACATGTAAATGGAAAAATATGGGTGATTTATTTTGTAAATTATGTAAGGAAGGAATAGAAAATATTAGGCATTTGTTAATTGAATGTAAATGTTTGAAAACAGAAAGGGTACATATAATGAAGTTGTGGAAAAATATGAAGAGTGATTATACAGAAAGTGAATTATTGGTTTTTATGCTGGGTTTGGGAAAAGATAAAGGGGATTTAGATATAAAGGGTATAGAGTTGACAAAGATTATGTTGTGGAAATGGGATAGATTTAGAGTGGGGAATGTAAAATAAAGTGGCTAACAGGTTTATCTGGGCATAATTGCTGAGATATTCTTGACTTCGTTTAAGGAGAAGCCATAATACATCACATCATCAAATACATCACTTGTTTAATAAGAGATGGTGATCATGTGATGTTTAGTGGTTTAAGGCAAATTTACCTCCAAATTTAAACATTTTATTAACAAAATTCATCAATTTCTATATATTTTTCAGAAGTCCTGATCTGACTGATAATTTTCTAGACAAGCAAAGGCTCTGATTAATCCCTGTTATAAGCATAATGATGGGGGATAGTTATCTTTTGATATTTTAGATATTCATAACTGTAAGATAGTGATCTGCTCAACGTGTAGGATAGCCTAGCTAAATTGACCTCTAACAACTGGAGGAGTTGCTATTAATTCTGTATTTTTATAAATCTCTCTTAAGAATTTTTATCTGCCACTAAAGCAACTCAATTCACTTAATTTTGTTTATATATATATATATTTGTGCCTGATGCCTTTTTATAATAACTTCGTGTTTTTCTATAAATATTTTCCATAACTGATTTTATATTCATAAAGCTCCTTAATTGGTTCACACATATAAATTGCGTTATTGTTATCTCTATATAAAACTATATATTCTTTTCTTTTTAATTAATTAATCTTAAGAGTTTACCAAAAAATATATATATATTTTAAAAATGCTTAAAAAAACAAATTGTTTTTCTTTAAAAGTTAAAATTATTTACATATATAAATTTAAAATCTATAACTTCTTTTTTTGATCTTTTGAATCTTGTTTGCAAAATTCATTTATCTATTTTTTTAAAAAATAATATATATATATATACTCACAGGACTGATTGTCTCATTATGTAAAATAATTAAATATGAAGTTGAATTGAGAATTAGTTCTGTTGGCAAGTAAAAAATATTTGTTATTGTTATTCATATATGCTTATGTATATGCACGTATAAGTAGATGTAATCTATTTGTAATTTAAGATTATCTATAATAGGAAACTTATTTTCTCTAATAAAAATGACTATTTTTTTCCCAGTCTTCATTTACTCCCTCACCTGAATTGTATATTTTTATTTTCTTTTTAGTGCATCTAAAGTTGCAACCAATATTATGAATAGTGCGTTAACTGCTGGTGCATTTGCTTTTAATACTGCTAAAGCAGTTTTTACTACTTTACAAGCTAAACAGGTGAGTTAATTTTTTTTATAAAATTAAAATGTAATTTAATTGTCCAATTTAACTGTAAGATAGGATTAGAATAGCTTCAAATTCACAATACTAAACTTATTTGTATGTTTCCATTCATTTTTCACAAAAATTTTGTTTTTATTTTATATTTGTTGAATTTCTGTGCTAATAATTGAAGTCATTATAGCATTTTAAACAGAATAAAGAAATTTTGATTTTTCACAATGCCCCAAAATGAATCGTTATATATTTACATACAAATCACCTTTTTATATATATGCTTTTATTTTAACTTAGTCTAGTTTTTTTTTTTGTCTAAATAAAATCTTGTAAATCAATTTTCACTCACTTCCAATTTTCAATCTACTTGAAACTTTGCATACATAGCACTTTAATATTTTTATTGGAAAGCATTTTGTCAAGTAAATTAATAGTTTTCCTGTACTTATGAGTTTAAGAGACCATGTTTCTTTCCAGAGTTGTAGGCTTAATGGGAAGTTTTGTCTCAGCTTTAACTAAACACATAAAAATGATTAATAATTTTATTATTAATTATTCATTAGATTAAATCCATTAATAAATATTTCTGTAGTGTAATTTTCATTACGCCACTCATGCAATGTAAGGAATGGTTTCTATCTGCTTTTAATATCTTGTTGAGGATAGAATTATAAATATATAACCAAAAACATTTGAAAAAGCTGGTTCAGCATGAAATGTGCATTGTGGAGATCATACATCTTTTTCATGTCTTTGGTCATATATTTATAATTACATCCCTCAACAATGTGTTAAAAGCAGATAGAAAACAATCCTTACCTTGCATTGAGTGATGTGGCGAAAATTACATGACAGAAATATTATTCATTATTATATAAAAATATTATTTGGTGATAATTTTTTGAATGATTTTTAAATTTATTTGAATTTATAATTGCCATCATTTTTTGTTTTCATAGAAAATTTTTTGGAATTATTTCTAGCACTGTGAATCATTTATCAACATTGTATACTAAGTTGTTTGGTTTTTTTTTAAAGTGATTTGAGATCATTTCATTGTTGAATGTAGCTTATATAACATAGTCAGTTATTTTCAGGATCTTTATTGATATGTGATCCATGCTTTCATGTCTATTGACTCTGAAAACTTACTTGACTAAGAAAATTGTAATTAAGCAATAATTAGTGATTGTTTGTCTCCAAAGTTCATTATAAAGAAATAATACTGATCCTAATAAAGAATAATGTTTATCACAATGAAATTGAAACTCTAAATACAATGCAGGAATAAGTTTATATTTTCTATGTCCACATCCTGGGGTTTACATTAATACAAGTAAAAGTTTCTGATTCTTTACATAGGATTTTTCTTTTAGGTAGTTGCCCTATAGCTAACTTAGCTTGGCATCCATTAATTAGTTTCTTGCCATTCTTAGCTCAAGATTAAATCAACAAAGGAAAAAGGCACGTTGTCACTTAACAATTAGGAAAATTGGTCAATAATATTTCATTTCACTCTTTTTTTTTGAAGATTGTTGAAAGATTTTGCATTGCCATGAGTTATTTAAAGACTGCTTTACTTATTAGTTCTTTCTCTCAATATATATAAACATACAAATATTAATTATATTAAAAACTATCTAATGGTTTTTTTTCTTTTTTCAGCCAAAATTTGAAAATGATCTTTCTACTTATATGGATCAATTGATGGAGATGGGATTTTGTGATCGTGAATTGAACAATCGTCTTTTAGAAGAACATCATGATCTTAATATTGTTGTCGCAAAATTGATTGAACTGAATGACAATGATTGGCACCAGCATCACTAATAAATATTAAAGATATGGCTTTAGTTATTTTATATCTTTATAGATCATTGAAAAACAATATAAATTATTTCATTAAATCATTTATAAGCTCTTGCAGCTGTCAGTTTTAAATACGATTAAAAATTTATCTTTTTTTTTTTATTTTTAAAAATATTTTTCCATTCCAAATACAATAAAATTATATCTTGCTTTTCTGCTAATAGATTTGCACACACATACATATATCAGTCTATGTGCATTGTTTTATATGCAGTCTTTATGATGTATTTTGAAACATGTTAATGTAGGTCATTAATGCACATGGATTCTATACACATATTATCAATGTATTATGTTTAATTATGAAAACTTCCGAGAGATATATTTCAATTGGGAGATTTTCATCTTCAGTTCAGAAAGGATGCCCAATTATTACCATCATGCAAATATATGTTAATAGGCATGTAGAGGATGCATATGTGTAATTATAAATATATATGTGTGTGTAAAGATATACACTTGACTATAGATGCCTGTTTATGTATATATATATACATTTGGGTGTATGTTTATGTAATAAAATTCAGTTAATATTAATTATCTTAAGTGATAGTCTGTTTCTATTGTTTTAGCATGCCTGTTATTGATGGAAAATAATTTTTACACATATATATAAACACAATTTTTTTTCCCCTAAATTTATTTAATTTCATATAAATTATGTGATTTTATTTTTTTTATGATTGGCTCATGTAAATAATAGAAGTTTTAATAAATTATGATTATTATTTATTTTTATTTATAACTATTATTGTTAATTAAGTAAATTTATATACTTTATTAATTAAAGATATAAATATTTGTATTTATATGTGGGGGGGGGGGGGGTTATTAAAAGGTTTGTATTATCAACTAAAAATATAAGTTATTGTAATTAACTAGACATAGTTTTTGTTGTAAGTCAATTAGTTGTTTTACAAATTTCAGATGTTTTCTTTCAGAAAATAATATGATTGAGAGAAAGTATTATGTAGGATTTAGAAGTAAAAATTTGACAGTAACACAACTGTATTATAAATAATATTTGTAAATAAAAATTCTTTACAAATAAACATTTTCTCTGAATTTGTTAGTGAACCTGTGATTTAAAGCAAGATTATAATTTTAAAATTTGCAATGCTATCAGTTAACTGCAATATATAATTAGTTGCTTAATGCACGAAACCATAAGCAATTCACCATTTAATATTCATTAGCAAGCTTAAAAGATGTAAAAATTTGAAAAAACATTTAATTTTAATGCAAAATTGAACATTTTCCTGTAGAATCTGAGAAACTCTTTTCTTTACTCAATAAATTTCAAGATGTATTCCATTAGTGATGTAATGTCCTGTTTCTTATGAGTAATCTCCAATTACTTTATATAGTGCTTAAGAGATTTGTAGTTGGGAACATTATTTTTAGATCGAAAGTTTATTGGGATCAAAAATAATATGCGAAAAAAGTATGCTGTTGATTATAATGGCATATAGGTACTGCAATAAAACCACAAATTTTATGATTTAACTTGTGTAATCTTTTATATTTATACTATAGCACTTTTTAAAGGTATAGTTTTATTTTCCAATATCAAAATAACCTATGTAAAAATAGGTTAAGTTTTTTTTTTTTTTTTTAAAATTTTGGTAAATTTGCAATTATATAATTTTCTCTTTTTCATATATGCTTTCTGAATCCAGATATTTGTGTATTTTATCTGAACTGTGATCAACACAGCCATGAAACATTATTGACTTGAAGTTGAGGAATTCGAATAACTTAATTGATGTTGATATATATATAACTTTATCTTACATATAATTTTGTGAGTAATATCAATCATGAAATTTAAATTAATATTATACATTCTAAACATATCATAGTGAAACATCCCTCCCAAAAAAAATGGAATTTTGTTTTCAATTTTATCAGTAGCCTTCAACCTTGAAATAGTTTGATTCTTTAGAAAATAATGATAAGCTCAGAACACTCCCATAGTCAGAATATAATGATAAAAAACTATTTCACTGTAGGCAACATGGGGGAAAAAAAATTATTTGGAAATTTGTCCCAATATAAATAAGATACTAATAATAATGATAGCAATTTCCTTTCCTGCAATGACAATGATCTTGAAACCATTAAGAAGCAAAAACATTAAGTTGTGATAGCATAAACAAATGACTATTAATAATCAGTTATGATACTATTTAGAAAATAGGTTAAATAATTCTTAGATTGTTAAAAAGCAACATTGCCTATAACATAAGACAATACTAAAGCTCAGAATTTTTAAATTAACAAAGAAGCTAAACACCAAAACTTCCATAATGTATTTCCTGTTTGTTAAATCACTATGAGGGCAACTGATAATGACAAAGCCAATCTTGATGTTATTTTTCTGGCCATTGTATATAAATCTATTGAGGCTTTTTAAATGTCAAATTAAAATCGTGTTGAAATATTCTAATCCAGGGATTGGAATATTTTTGAGTTAGAGAGCCAATTTGATAACTATAAGATGGTGAAACAAAAAAAAAAATTTTTTTTTTCTATAAATTTTATTTTTAATTAGGTTTTAAATTAATTATAAAATGTATCAGCGAAAAAAAATTATTTATATAAATATGAAGATACAATGGTAATATTCAAATTTATTAATGTGATTTTTGAACTATTTTGAGTATTTCGTACATTTTAATAATAATAAAATCTTCACATTTGAATCAATGTCTACTCCTGTTTACTTTTCATATAATTCTTTGAAGAAAGCAATGCACAATAGTCTTCACACTTGAATCTATCAGTCTGCTTCTGTGCTTAAGTTTCATATAATTCATTGAAGAAAGCAATGCATAGTATGCTATTTTAAATTTAAACCATTCGCAATCGTCATAATAATTTATAAATATTTGTATTAATTATATTAATTAAGTTATAATACATTTAGTTACAAATTATATAAGTATACATAAATAAAATATTATTTTATATTAAATTTTTAATAAAATTTATATATATATTTTTATCCAAAATAAGAGCCACACTTTTTTCACTAAAGAGCTGCATGTGGCTTCGGAGTTGCAGTTTTCCGATCCCTGTTCTAATCATTAAGATCCTATTACACTTTTTTATTAAATGATATCAAGTCTACTGATTGCTAGAATAACAATATATTTAAAGAGTAATCTCATTTTTTTGGATTAAATATAATTAATGTTTACATTAAAATAAAATAATAAACTTCTAAATATTTAATAGTTTTTTATTAAATAAAAATTTACTTTAATTTTGCAATACTATTACCAAAAAATGTTAATAAATAAACTAATGTAATATGTTGCTGCTATGTTGCAAAAGCAGCGAGACACTTTATAATTTGCTCTTAACAGACCATGTATTAAAATATGGCTTTATATTTTAGAAATATTTATAGCATTTTTCTAAGGTTAAAAATAAACATATGAATTTTTTTTTTTGTTTTTAAAAAATTCTATTAATTTAAAACACACATATTTTATATATATGTTTTATAAAATATTTGTTCATTTTATTTTCTTCAGTATGTGTTATTGCATATATTAATTGCAGATTAAATTATTGCTGCAACATCCACTTTGTGTTTCTTCATTATAAATTGCATATTTGTATAAGACTTGATTTCATTCAATAAGAAAACACTTTACTAAAATTATTATATAGATATAAATGGTTCAAAAAGCAATTTATTAATTTTTCTTATATTAAGATCAAGCTATATATGAAGAAAAGAAAGAAAATGTTTTTAAAGATTCATTTAGAAGAATTGAATATTTGGAATTATGTAAAATGTATAAAAAAAATGTTGGTAACAACATAATGGAATGTAAAACAAGATCCTGCTGTTGTTGGAAGAAAATCATTTAAGCAATAAAAGGAATAGATGATACTAAAAAGAGGGAACAAAATAATCCTTGTATCTTTTGAAATTCCAAACATTTATGATAAGTGGCTAAAAAAATGCAATTGAATTTATGAAGTGAAAAACCCCAAAGCAATTTCTGGTAGAGCTATATATCAAACGATAAAAGATATACCAGATTGAAAGAATGCAATAATAATATTAGGCATTATAAATCTACTAATCTTCTATCAGTTCCAATTCAAGTGAATTTTGGTCTAGAAACAATTGAAAGAACAAGCTAGATTTATAAATGGTCATAGCATAAATAATGTCAAAGTCTTAAGAAAAGTATTCAAAAAATTAATAAATGTGATATGCCCTTTTGTTTTGGATTTATAGATTATGAAAAAGCATTTAATTCTGTATTTCAGTTGTAATTAAAATTTTGGAACATCAAAGCATAATTACACTGTAACACTTGCATTTTGTAGATTAAAATATAAATCTAGATAACAAAAAATGAAGCATTATTTATCAAAAATTTTGCAAGTAATAGTAAAGAGCTTTAAAAAATGGTATAAGTAATATTGATGAAACTTATTCAAAAAAGATTTAATATTCAATGAATTGGTGTTCTTTTGGAAAAGATACATGTATGACCTTAAAAAGGGTACTGAGATCTAGACATTTAATAAAAAAGCAATATAGAAACTTCATGTGATACAATAAAATATTAGCAAGAAAGGATTAAAAGTGAAAGATTTGGGTGAGAGAATAAACAAGCAACCCTGGCATCATTGAAAAAATTAAGCTGAAATAGGATTGGGCTAAACATGTAGCTAGAAGAGATGATCATAAATGGATAATAAATTTTAAAATGGCTCAATAATTTATAAAAGGCTTAGAAAGACTTCATATAACATTAATAGGACGAGATAAGGAAATTACTAGAATGATGTGAAAAGCTATGGATAGGAGAAATGACTTTAAACTTCATTCTGCAGTAGATAATTGTTGAAAGTGATAATAATTTATTTTAATGTTTTGATTTGTAAAAGAAAATCTCTTACTTTAACATTAATAGAAGAGCTTAGAAATCAAATTAATTAGTCAATTGTAGCTATTCTTGACAATGCATACACATAATTATTAGCAGCCACTCATAATTATGACCATTCTAAATCCAGAAAAGAAAAAATTATGAGGGAATCACAAATACTTCCATGTAAATCATATGCTAATCTTTTAATATTTATTTGCCATTTTTCAATACTATTTCTAACTTCTGTCCATTTTTCTTAAAGAATAGTAACACACATATACATATATAAATGCTAATTACTTTCACAAATCTAAAAATTATTATCCTTAGTAAATAAATATTATTTACACAACTTTTTTTATCTTATTCATACACATCTGGCTACACTTTTTTTTTGCAAGTATTCAATAGATTTAATTAGGAATTGGAGTTTTGCATGAAGCAGTAAATTACTAATAGGTGAACAAACCTTTTGATAAGTTTCAACTTTGTAAATACTGTTTAGTCTGTTCTATTTAAAAATATATCTATCAACCATGGAAGTGACTCCCCATCTAAAAAAACCCAATGTAATTATTTATTTAATTATGTTTCTTTCTTTAATAGAGGAGTTTCACTAAAAGCACCTATGTCAATCTTAAATCTCCACAGCTTTTTAATTGCAAGAGCTGTCCTCTGCTCAATGTTGATTCGGTAACACAGACCATTTTTGAAGTATTTTTTCTAGGTCTCTCACTTGTATAATTGATAGGTGTATCTCTAAATAGAAATGACTAAACATATAGTTTATAGAAAATAGGCAAAGACTATTAAGAAGTGCAAAACATATCCAGGAACTGATCTAGACACAGATTATTGTAAACATAAAATTACACATTGTCAGAAAGAGGAATGTTAAAAGACAATATAGATGGTATAATTAATGATAGATTGGAATGTTTGCAAATTAACAAATTGATTTGAATGCTTGACTGAGTATAATAACATAGGACAATGTATTGCATGAGATGATAAGAATGGCTGATTAGTTAATAATGGAAACAAATAGATTGATGAAAAAAGATCAACAATTGTGATTTTGTAAAATATGCAGAGTTCAAAGAAATAGAAGGGCAAACAAGCATAAGAACAATTTATATGCAAACTTCAAAGGATAGTTATAATAGAAAATGTTTCATACGAAAAAGCTTTCAAGATTGTGATAAAAAATAGAGCTAGTGGACTGAGATCAGCAAGAGATCAGTTTGATAGAATTTTGTGAAGATATAGAAAAAGTGATAATAATATTTGATGTACCAATTACAAAATATAAACCATCATTGTTAAGAAGTGAAATAGCAAAAACTATATTAAGAGCTGCTACTGTGAGACTACCAGGATGAGATGAAGCACTGCTAGCTATTCAAAAAAGACATTCACTTACAGATAGATTACATAGGTTAATCTTGGCTGTGAGATTGACCTTATGATTGGAATCTAACTATTTGTGCTGATACCAAAGAAAGATCTGTCAATGTGATAATTATGGGACAATTTTGATTTCATATGCTAGCAAAATAGTGTTGGATAGAATACAAGCATAAAGTATGCATGCATGATGGAAGAAAAGTATATGTTAAATAATATTTATTTACTGCTAATGAAATTAATCATTTTAGTTCAGATGTATGGATATATTTTTATTAGTAACAATATATTCCATTGCCAAAACGTTTATTTAACTTCTGAAAAAATCTCAAAAATTGATTTATATATCAAATAGGTCTAAAAAGTTTGTTTCAGTGCTTAATGCTAAAAGTTTTTTTTCTTCTAGAAACGAACATGAACTATATTTATGCACTTTTGTGATAAAGAATTAAAAAGTGGTTGCAGTATTATGCCTATAAATATGTCACCTATCATTCTAAATCCTTGAATATGAGAATTTATTTTGTTTACTGTCAAAACTTTGTAATTTTTTTATCCTAAGTTTTTTTTAAAATGTTTTCTGCTATCATAAATTATCCTATAATATCTAGTTTGGAAGATAGGAAAATTATTAGATCTAAATCTTACAATTTAGTGTAATCTACAACTATTTGTAAATGCAATAAATAAAAGAAAAATATGTATATATTGAGATAGATGACTATTTCAATGTACAGTTAAGGAATAGAAGGAAATAAGTCATAAATTGGGTTTTAATATGTTTATGCACATGCAGGCATAGATATGGGTGTGTTGAAGATAAGATGTATTTGATTTTATTCATTGTTTTTTTTTTTTAAAAAAAACAGATATCTTTAAAAAAAAGTTCTGTAGAGAGGAAATAAGATAATTTTCTTTATTGAAAATTAAAAGTTGTTTAAACAAAGCTTAATTAATCCTATACAAATGAAGAAAAAAAATTAAAAAAGATCGGATTTATTAAAAATTTCAAGTAAACTAGTTTATCATATTTTATTTAATTCATCAAAAACAGATCTTTTCTCTTGGATATGTGGTTATACTTTAGTCTTGTCTGACATTTAAAATTTTTATTTAAAACTTTGAGATTAGGATAAATTTGTTTTAATGACATTAAGAATATATTTTTTGTCTGATATATTTTAAAATTTTTAGTTTTAATTAAAAACAGATGATTATAAGTCTGCCTTAATTAAAAATAAATAGTAAGCAGTAGAAATCTCTTGGCGTCTCCTCTTTTATTGTTTGCCTATGCTCCAATTCAGATTGTCTTGTGCTAATAAACCAATACATTGACATCCTGTGATTGGAATGTCTCTGCACAATGAATTAAATTAACTACATGCCAACCATTAGATAATATTATAGCTGTAATGGCTGCACTTCTCAAAAGTGAAACTCAATATGGACTCTATCAAAGACATGAATCTGATTGTGACTATACAAATTTAAAGAAATCATCAATCTTACATTTCACTAGTGAATTTTAAAAGGGCTCTCTGTAATTTCAAAATTAAAACATACATATTAAAAAGTCATATCTGTTTCATACTAAACAATCAGCAGTTGATTTTAGAAAAACTTTGGAAAGTTTTTGATTTTCAAACATTAATGAACTTAGAAAATGTAAATAGACTTTATTTATTTATAAACTAATCACATTATCATTTATTTTAATTTAGATTAAATTCATATTTCATTTAATTATGTATATATTTTTTCTTTTACTTCAATGTTAACTTTATTTACAGTTAATTTAGTCTTAGAAATAAAAGAAAAGATGTGTATATATCGCGGTATGCGTTCGAATGAAAAGTAAAAGGGGAGAGTTATTTGTGCATTAAACTTATTCATTAAATTATTTAAATAAAAGATTAATTAAATCAGTATTATTTTCACAAATTGTTCTCATATAAATTGCTGGTAATTTGAATTGATATATATGTAATATTTAACAAAATCAAGCTTGCTTTACTAAAAGAGAAAATTCTAAAAGATTTATATTATCTTAAATAAAATTCTTTATTTGTCAAATAAGAATTATAATGAATTTATTTAGGAAAGTCATAAAATATTAAATTCATAATAAATTTTGATAATTCTCCAATCTATGTAGAATAAAGTCCATTATCACCTCTTTTTTTTATTTAGAAGAGTAAACTGCATATTTACTTTCAATATAATCTATTCTATTTTGCAAATAATCTTTAAGATTAGTTCCTACAATACTTTCTTCTTCTGCAATCTGGGCTTGCAAATGAGCTTTGCGTTTTAAAAAATCTGGCTGCATAGCTTTGAGAGTAGTAGCATATTCTGAAAGTTTTTTTTCACGGATATTTTTTGCTTCTTCTTCTACCATTAGTATTAATTTTTCTTTGCGATCAGGATTTGAAGGAGATATATAATCAGTTTTGAAAGTAATTTTTAGTTTATCTATAATCCATAAAAATTTGTAGTAGTTTTCATTTCTAAGAGTCTTCAATAAATTGTAACGATTACGAATGAAACCTCTAAGTACACCATGTAAACACCGATTCTGTCAAAATAAAAAATAATCATTAGCTACAAATAAATAGAAGTGTCCTTGCAGAAAAGTTAAAATAGTACAGTATATAAAAATGAATACTTAAATTTACATTTAAAAATAGTTATAAATAATAAAAAGTCACACAAAATTATAAATGACAATAGACCTGGACAAAAATTCATATAAACAAGCTTTACCTCATGACATACAAATAATATGTTTGCTTTCATGTAATCACAATGTATTCTTGTTTTTAACATTTTCCTTTCTTTTTTTTCTTCTTTATTATCCATCACCATTTAATTTATTTCTTATCCTAATTTGAATGATTTATTCCCAGATTTTTTTTTGCTTTTCAGCTTTTTTTAAAAAAAAAAACCATACAAAATCTCTATCAATAAGAATAATGATTGTCTTATTATTTAATTCTAATAATAAGGGCTTGATAATGACCATGATAAATATACGGTGAGTGAGGATATTTATTAATCATCAATCAAATCATTTCATTAGTTTTTTTCTATTCGTTGTTTCTCTATTTTTCCAACATTTCTGATACAAAACATTATAAAAAAGTTGATCTATTAAATTTTATATTGCTTATCATACCCTCCAATAATTTTAAATTTCTTACACATCCCTTCCTTGTACACTTTAATATTCAAGTCTAATAACATAAATAGCTTAGTTTTTCTTGAAATACATCTCCAATAGTGTTCTATAGATTTCTTTTATCAATACATCAATATCAACCATCTGTATTTTTTCAAAACTATATCATTCAACTTACATTTTCCATTTGCTACATATGCTGTATCTAACTATACAATTTCAATTATACACAATTCAAAATAAAATGTAAAAAATGTAAATAGAACAAAAAAACTTTTGCAAATTTTAATATTTGGCAGCCATTTTTCCTTCTCGCAACTGAGCACATACAAATTAACATATATTAATAAAATATATTCAGTTTATGTTAAAAGCACATATATTTTAATCTTCCTTTCTGAATTTGATGTACAGTATTTTGCTTAACAAAATATTTTCTAAAAGTTTTACACAATTTCAGAATATTCATTAAGCATTAATATAAATGAGGAAATACTAACTTTTGGAAGGAAAAAACCCCAGACTTTTGTTCTATCATGTTTCCTCAAAAATAAGACTGGATCTTATGTTATATTTTTTTTCCAAAAGATGCCTTAGGGCTTATTTTCAGGAGATGTCTTATTTTTTTCATGTAAAAAAAATTACATTTCTTAAAGTACAAAAATTATATTTATATTTATTTATACACTCATTACTTTATAATTCAATATTTCTGTTGGGTGTTTCAATGGATGAACGAAATCCATCCATTGACTGATGGTCTCAACTAGGGCTTGAACATCCTGAAAAGTCATGCTAGGACTTATTTTCAGGGAAACATGATATAAGAAGAAAAAGTCACTGAAAAAAAAAGAATACTGCCCAAACCTTTTTTTTTGTTTGTTTGTTTATGTTAAAGATAAAAATACAGGAGTTAATAATTTTTATTAGTCATTCAGGCTTGTGACAAAGTTGTAAAAGCAATAAGTTAGACACATCAATTATACTAGTAATTAGCTATCTATCTATATAAATATTGAACAATGATAAAGATATGTGTAAGAGAATGTAATTTGGACCAACTGATGAAAGCTGGTTCAGCATGAAATGTGCATCTTTGGGATCACATCTTTGGTCATGTTTATGATTATATTCTTCCATAAAATATTAAAGGCAGATAGAAACCACTCCCTATCTAGTGCGAGGATGATGTAGTGAAAATTACACAACAGAAATATTAACAGTAGGAGTTAGTTTTTTTTATTATTATTATTACTTCAATAGGTGTGAATGAACACACACACACTGTAAAATAAATATTCTTTCCATTTATTATTCATAATTATTAAATTTTTGTTTATACTACAATTGTGATTTATAAAAATGAAAAAAAAAATAATTAAAATTTTTGTTATTAATTTTATATAGGGGGGGGGGGTGGGCGGGGCGGGTCGCGTCTGTCTTTCTGGTT
Organism: Epiperipatus broadwayi; assembly: GCA_028023455.1. Taxonomy (NCBI): domain Eukaryota; kingdom Metazoa; phylum Onychophora; class Udeonychophora; order Euonychophora; family Peripatidae; genus Epiperipatus; species Epiperipatus broadwayi. Next base: position 12,693,210 of record JAQFVV010006206.1, read on the forward strand.
TGCCCTTCTGGGGTGGGTCCGTGGGCTCTCGGGGCTTCCGTCCGGCGGGGCCGCGGGGGGGGATCTCCATCTGCCGGGGGGCGGGTCTTCCTGGGTGTTCCCTCGTTGTGGGTTTTGTTTCCTTTGCCCCCTTTCCCTTCGGGGGCGGTCGTTCCGCTCCGGGGGGTTCCCCCCCGCTGGCTCTTCCTTTCTTTTCTTGGCCCACCCTTCTGTTTTGTCTTCGTTTGGCGGGTTCTTCGTGGCGGTTCTTTCTCTTTTGGGGCTCGGCTTTGGGGTTTGTGTGTTGGGTTTGGGGTTGTCTTTTTTTTTCTGCGTGGGTGGTTTTTTGGTCGTGGGCGGTCTCTTTTGGGTTTTTTTTTTTTGGCGGGGGTTTTTCCTTTTTTGGGGTGATTCTTTTTTTTCTTTTTTTTTTCCTTCGTTTTTCGCTCCTTTCTTCCTTTTTTCTTTTTCTGTCTTTGTTTGTCTCTTTTTTTCCTTTTTTCGTTTCTTTTTCGCCTTTTGTCTTTTTTTTTTTGTTTTTTTTCTGCTTCTCTTTGGTCTTGTCTGGGCTTTGGCTCTGTTGCCCTTCTTTCTACTTCTTTTGGAGTTTTTTTCTTCTCCTGGTTTTTCTTTTATCCCTTATATAAGAAAAAAATAAAGTATAGATAAATGTAGTTGTATATAGTAAGAAATAAAATGTTGATATTGTATAAAAATATTTTATTTAATTTTATATTTTATTTTCTGTTATATGTTGTAGGTTGGTTATGTTATGGATGTGTGGTTTTTTAGAATATACATATAAAAATGTGTTTTAAGAAGTACTATACACTTACAATTCAATTAACAATACTATTCTATTCAAATCATTGTTTATCAACAAAAGATGAGCTATTATATGCTACTTCCTTTGAATGTGAAGAAAGCTTGGAACAAAATATAGCATAGTTCATAGCTCCAATATATATTCATCCATTCCCTAGTTTCTATAAATCTTGCCTAAGATTTAAACAATAAATTATTTAATTAATGCCATATAAACATCCACAATATATTGTTTGCTTTCATATAATCATGATGAATTCTTACTCTACATTTTTTTTTCTTATCAACTACAATCTTAATTATTCTCTCCAATCCCAATTTTAACAATGATTTATTCCCAGAAATTTCTTTGCCTTTTCATCTTGTTTTCTGAAATCTTACTGACAAAGTTTTTAATAATCAATTTAACAAGTTTTAATTTTTTGGTTCACCTTCCTTATCTAATAATTATTTTTTTGAAAATCCTATTATTACACATAAGTCCCAATTTAACAACAACAAAAAAAACCTTTTAAACCTACTCTTCAACTCATATCATACAAAAACTTGACTAATCCATGTTTATGCATTTTCTACCTATAATTTTTTTTAATTCAGTACTTACTTTCTCATACCCAAATCTCATTAGCATATCTTAAAACAGACATCAGACTCAAAGTATGGAAAACCTTTATATTTATTATAAGCAAGTGCTATTATACATTTTAAAAATATTTTTTATTTAACTTACTCTGGTTTTTTTTTGTCTGTTTGAGAAATCTTGTAACTCAAATTTCACCAACTTGCCAATTTCTGATTTAGTGGAAACTTTGCAAATATATATTATGTATTACTTATAATAAAATATTTTTTCAGAATTTGCAAATGATTTTAGCAAAAAATTTAAATTTTTATATGGGATTGACTAGTCTTTATGATATTGACATCTAGCAGTTTTAAATGTATCTAAATTTAATTTCTGCAATTATATAAAAACTAAAAAAATATATAAAAAAGTTATTCATATAAATATATAGTAAAGAATAAATTTTCTTCAGTTTTCACAGTATTCTTGATATCGTATGACTAAAATAAACACATATAGTATTCATGTTTGAAAATATTCTATTTCTGAATATAAGCACCATACCATAATATCAAGAATATTGGGAAAATTGAACAAAATTTATTTATTTAGCATTTGGATTATCATAAGTATTTCACTTTTTATGAGATAAGTCTTCATTTGAAGTTTTTTGGTTGAACATTAAAAAAAAAAGGGGGATCTTGATTTGAGAGGAATCTTAGGCAGTGAAAGTCCCCAATCTGCTTAATAGCTTTTTATACATTTTCTGAGAAGCAATTTCTCATCTAATATCTGGTAAAGGATTATGTGAAAGAATAAAAGAGTAGAACGCAAGCATACCAATAATAATATTTCTCACAGTAATATTTAATTGAATATCCGGAAGTTTAGTATCGCAATCCCACGTAGAACCATCTAGTTTTCTGAGAAAGTTATTTCTAGAAATTAATTTCGACCTAATCTGAAATAAATGAAGAAAATAAGTTAGATTATAATCCAAGAATTATTCCTAAATCCCACATATTTCTCATAGTAACATTTAATTAAATATCCAGAAGTTTAGTATCACAATCCCAAATAGTGCCAGCTAGTTTTCCAAGAAAGTTATTCCTAGAAATTAATTTTAATTCTCATCTCAAATAAATGAAGAAAATAAGTTAGACTACAAGCTAAGAATTATTCCTATTTAAATAGCATAGAACGGGATTATATTTCAGTCTATTATTGCAAAAAGTTATATTCAGATTACAATACATTCTGTTGTTTAGATGAAAATTTGAGCATAATGTCTTTATTGGATTAAGAATAAGATCCCAATCTTTAAAACAGATTTTCACTCTTTTTATATGCTTATTGGGAGATTTTTCTACATCAGGAAAAGATCTTGGAATGTTTGTATAATTAATTAAAGGGCAATTATTTTGTATATACATATGCATTATTTTCATTCATAAATATTCTCCAATTATTCTAGAAAATCAAAAAAGAGCGTGACAATAGGAAATTTAATTTAACATTTGTATATAAATCAGGACAATTAATATAAAATATAAAAAGATGGGGGGGGGGGGACAACGACGCCTACAAAGTAACAAGAATGAGAGTGCTTGAGTTGTAATAAATGTTAATATGGAAGAAGAAGAAGCACACAATCGGATAAAAGATTTTCTGAAGAAGGTTTAAATAAACAGAAATTTACCAAACTGCATAAGGAATTAATAGCAGTTATGATGGTGAAGTTCACCTTTTCGCTGGCAAAGCAGCCATATTGAATATTTAAAAAATTATGTTAAGCCACAAATTTTATCATAACTTAAGTTTGTATTATTCAAAAATGACATAATATATATTGTTTGAAACATAAAACACCAAAGAATGTAATTAAGCTGAAAAAAATATCGTCAGTGATATTCAAAGTAATAAAAAAAAAGAATAAAAGGTAATATTTCTAATAATTATTTTCATATTATTTCATAAATTCAAAATTATGCATATATGTTAAAAGTATAATTTTGTTAGTAGGTTAATTAGATTCATTATAAAATTTCTAAAAAATTGGTATATAATAACACCTAAGATAATTAATCATTTGAACACTTTGTAGAATTAGTATCTTTTATTTTTCCTAGTAACTCTTCAACATGTATTTCCACACAGGGGTTTGCAATAAATATGTCATCCCTAATAACATCCCTTATAACAAGTAGTTAATATTGATCAATAATTATTATAATTTGAATATTATAATATAATAACTTCAATAATGTTTGTAATTTATTAAAAATTACTACTAAAATAGTCACTGTATACAAAATAAAATAAAGTGAATGAAATACTAAATTCATTATGCTAGAGATACATAAGTTAGTAGTTTAGAGCAGTGGTCTTCAACCACCAGTCCGTGGACCGGCGCCGGTCTGCAGAAGTTTTCTGCCGGTCCACGCTAGACTGGCAAGAAAGTTTGTAATAACAAAATAATAAGATTTTAAACTTTTAATATAAACAATTTTTATTTAATTTTCATCGCATTTTTACCCGATTAAAAAAAAAGAAACAGAACAAAAACAAAATCTAATCAATCATACATAAATTAATTTGTTTTTCTATTTATCACAGATGTTTATTTGGGGGGGGGGGTAGAAAAAGTTTTTTATTATACAAAATCCAGTTGTCTTTTGACAGCCAATCACAGCCGCTTGTCAGCGTTGTTAAAACAATAAAATGTAACGTGACTTTTTTTGGTCTCTTAAATTTTTTCTACTCTCTCTTTTAATATTTCATTTTTAGTTTTTTTTTGGCTATATGGCGATTTTTTTTTTTTGGCTTTAACTTCTATTTTTGAAATCAATTTTTATTACCTTTTTTTTTTAAAAATAAAAACCAAAAAATAAGTTCTGTCTCTAACTTTTACAAAGTATTTGTCAATACACCACCCCAACATAAAGTAAGATCAAAACTTTTGACTTTTTCAAGTTTCAGTTTTTTTTTTTGTTTTGTTTAAAAATACGGTCACTTTTTTTTGGCCTATAAGGTGATATCTTTTTGGCCTATATTTGTATACTGCTGATATACGAAAACTTTTATTTTTGAAATCAATTTTTATTACCTTTTTTTAAAAATAAAAACAAACCAAAAATAACTTTTGTCTCTATCTTTTCTCTCAATGAAGACAAAGTATTTCTCAACCCATTCCTCTCTCCCCAAAAAAATTAAAATTGATTTTTGAAATCAATTTTTATCATCTTTTTTTAAAAAGAAAAACGACCAAAAAATTTCTATCTCTAACTTTTACAAAGTATTTCTCAATACACTCCCCCACTCCCAAATTAAAATAAGATCAAACTTTTGATTTTTCAAGTTTCGTTTCTTTTTTTGTTTAAAAATATGCTCACTTTTTTTTGGCCTATAAGGCGATATTTTTTTTGGCTTTATTTGTATACTGCTAAAATACTAAACTTTTTATTTTTAAAACCAATTTCTGTTATCTTTTTTAAAAAATAAAAACAAACAAAAAATAACTTTGGTCTCTATCTTTTGTCTCAGTGAAGACAAAGTATTCTCAACCCACTCCCCCCCCCCTCAAAAAAAAAATTAAAATAAGATCAAAACTTTTGACTTTTTCAACTTTCGTTGTCTTTTTTATAAAAGACTGCGACTATACGGCGATTTTTTTTTTTTGGCTTTATTTCTATTACACGATGTCTATTTTGTCATTTTTTAAAAAAACTTTTCCTATTAATTACATTTTTTGATCCATTCAACACACCAGCACAAAAAAAAATTACAATAACATCAAAACTTCAGACTTTTACACGTTTCATTTTATTTTTTTCAGATTTAAAATACGGCAACTTTTTTTGGCTGTACAGTGATTTTAATTACACGATTTCTATTTTGTCCTTACTACTATCAAAAGATAACTTCCATATTGTGCCAGTCAAAACATGCTTATCCATCTAACACGAGCTGGAACTCACAAAATGTACTTCAAACCCAGTCAAGCCCGAGATTTAGGTCAGGGACCAGCCTGGATTCGAACCCACTCTCCAAGCACCAGATCTAACACCCAATGGATAACATAACAATGGTAGCACACGAGATTTAATTCTTCATCCGGCCCACTAGCAAATCGGAGAAAACAATAAGACTCATGGACTTAAACATATATATAAACAACTTAAATACTAGACATTCCACAGATAAAATCTAACATATTTAAATAATAGGGGCTTTACTAATGAATACTTATGGGCAATTAGTGAATTGGATTGATTTAATAATGAGACAGAAACTGATATATGATGAATTAAAATATATTTGTTGACAATTGTTGTTGGCAAATGCACACAGGCATTTCATTTATAAAGTAACATTCTCTAGACTATTTGAACAATAATTGATGTTGGCAAATAGGTTTGTGGCTATGATTTAATGGAGCCAAATATCCTGCTATACAACTAATCACTACATTAACTTATTTGTTATGTCCTTTTATAATCAGTTCGAGTGGCTCTTTTACGTAAAATCAAACCAAGTCTGGAGTGAAACTTAATACATCTGACTATAATCAATTTATATATTAACTATGGGCTTATAAAGCATCCCAGATAGCTTAAGATCGAACGGGTTTTCAAGAATGCTTCGGTTCAATGCCGAAGATTGCATATTAGGGAGGAAAGAGTTGGCTATAACGATTTTACTAATATGCTAGGCACAAGTAAAGTATAATAATAAAGTGGCTCTGCGGATGGAAGAATAGTTTTAGGGTTTTTGTGACAAACAACGGTTTACCCAATAACCGGTCGTCATGCTGCTAATGGGAAACCTTTATTTGGTTCAGAGGCGGGGGACTTACGTGCTAATCTGGCCCGTAGCTCAGACTTCGCTACTGCACTACCCATAAGAGATGGGCTGGACTTACCGTGGCTCCATCTTATATATATATCAAAAAGAACAGCACAACGAGAAAATATTAATAAATCTCACACCCGCCAAGCCGAAGGATATTATAAATTAAAGATCATATATTAAATGAACACTAGATCATCAGCTTGATCAAAAGAGCCAACTCTTCTGTAGCATGAGAAATACGATAGCTACTGACAGGAATATATAGATACAAACTTTACTTTATCCCGTTCAATCTCTTTAGTTAGTTATAACTACTAAACTTTTAAAAGGGGGAAAAGTATATTTAATAGGGGACTTACGAATACTTAACTAAAAAAATATACTTATGATTGCACTCCAGGCTAGTTTAATCTTGAGTAACATAATAAATAAAGGTTGAAAAGCCACATTTTATATTTATATTAATTAATTTACTAAATGACAAAAATATGAACTTGGGTTTCAAAACAGCGCACGAAATGACGCTATATAAATAATAATACGGAGATTTTAAATGATATCTTTTTAAAAAAACATATTGGTAATTAAATGCACGCTGTTTCGAAACATAGGCATAATTAACAATAATTAAAAATAAGCAAAAGAAAAGCAAAATATAACTGCAGTGATTAAATTATATAGCAAAGTATTAATTAACAAAGAAATTTAGCAAAAATATTTCATTTATAGATTTCAAATACGATTTAGACAGAGTTTACAATATTGAATTAATAAAGAAATTTGCAAAAGTATTTCATTTTAGAGAATTTACAATATTATTTGGAAAATAATTTAGAAAGAAATTACAATAATATGGTTAGCTAACCTGATTTTGAAGAAATAATGATTGTTGTTGAAATTCACACAGAGCTCTGCGATTTTAAATAATATTAAAACAGTTCTCCTATAGCTGAACTGGAGATATTCGAGCTGGAACGAAGGTGAGTTCTTTGGCGGCTTATGGCATGTTCTTATTCAGTTGCGAGACGATTTAAAATGGTGTTGGAACGAAGGCAAGTTCTTTTAGCGGCTTATGACATCTTTTATTTGGTGTGGTTGTTGCTTCGGCATTTGATGGATTGAACTCGGCGTTCCATCACGGGAATTGCAGCAATTCTTGCCTGACTTTAGCCAGACATGGTAAAATTAAACAATTTTGACTTGGATAGTAATAGCTCTTCAAAAGCAAGATGGAGTCTATCTTCCCGCTTAAAATAAGGCCTATTTATCCATTTCCACTAAACCTTAACACCTTTTTGGAATTTCGTTTGCCTCGGGACCAATTGACTTTTAATTAAATAAAATAATATAATCCAATTTCTGCAACAGATAACGTCTCCGAGGTGTTATATTTAATTTACTTTAAAAAATTATTAAAACATATAAATTATATAATTTGATTCAGTTTCATTAATTAAATTCCTTTTTAGGTGTTATAGAATGTTAAGGCCTAGCAGAAAGAACGGTATTCTGATTTAATGATAAAGTCTTTTGTGCAAACAAAAATCAATCAGTAAACTAGATTTTACTTTTTACCCGGGTGCGTCACTAATTGATTTCTTGTTTACACAAAATTCTCATTTTTAATTATAAACGGATTTTTATTTTACTGAAATAAATAACTTAACATATTTGTTTTTACCAAATTATTTGTTTAAAAAAAAGCAAATTTAAAGAAAATACTTTAGTTTCAATTATATATGTAAAACATTAAATCAGAAAGCCGTTAAATATATTTTAAAGAAAACATTTTACATTATAGTATATCTTTTTTATTTTAACTTAAATATATATATAAATCATTTTGCCGCTATTCCAAGGTTTAAATTATCCATCCACATACGAATATTATAGCGAATATAATTAAAAATTGACTGAAAATTTATAAAACATTTTATAATAATTTATGAGCATTTCTCCGCTATAATTTTATCAAACCTGTCTAATTATAGCGTGTTTTCGTAAGTAAATGGATGATGCAATTCAAGCGGCCATTATAGCAAAGTTTTCCCGCTCGACTTATATATAACATTTTTACATATGACATTTTTACATTTATGATAGGTTCGAAACTAGTTCAGACGAGTAGGTCATTAGGTTGATGGTGAAACGGAAAGGGATTGGAGGTTTCCGTTTCAATATATATATAACTTCATCTTGTATATTTAACATTAAATACAAATATTACATTTATCATAATCATGATCATGTAATTACACTAGCTGTGATATTTCCCAACATTCAGGTGAATAACATTTTATTCTTGCATGTTTTAACAATGAAATAATAAACGTAGAAATGCAAGCACATTAATGAGAACGATTGTTATTGTACTGTTTTGTGTGTTCAGCATGTGAAGGTAAGCAACACCATTACAATACACAATAACTAGTGTGCTGTTTTGATCAGTTATAACAATTATGCTTATCTAAGGCTAAGCAGGTTACATTTTTAAGAAAATTTATCTGTAAACTTCTGCTGGTCCGCAAAATCTTATCCTTATTTTTGCCGGTCCGCAGGTGTGAAAAGGTTGAAGACCACTGGTTTAGAGTCAGTGCGATGTAGTATTATTTATCCTATCTTTATAGGTTTTGTTGCTTCATGCTACTATGACCATAAATTTAGTAATAGCTTCATCAACTGCCACCTCTTTTTGCATTTGATATGCAGTTTTGAAATTTATATTGCAGTAGTGTATAATCGGCCTAAGTTTATATACTGTCAAAATCTTTACTTTTAGCATTTGTGTATTATTATTATTATTATTAAAATGCAGACAAGACATAGAAAAATCTAAATCGAGTCATAATATTTGAAAAATATGTTTATCTCGTATCGCCTAATTCATATACTGAATCCAAGCCCAGATCATACCAAAAAAATGCAGATAATTCACGATATAAATTTACACAATCACAAGCTATTTTTTTGATCAGCGTATATATTAGTTTCAATAATAATTTTTCCGTATATTTTTTATCAAATATAAATTCAAATAATAATTAAAAAATATATAAAAATAAATACTTACCATTGACTCCCAATAACGTTCATTCAACAAAGCTCATAATGTAAACTTGTATTTTTTCCGATATAATTTTCAGGGCGAATATTGTTCCGATAACAAAGGAAAAACTGAGAGAAAGACAAAAAAAATCAATTTACTTGATTACAAAAATTATAAAATTTTTAATTTTTATCGTAGAAAAATAAAATTTACCTTTTCTGAAACTAGAAAGAAAGATAGAAATAAAGATGTAAAAAGCGCATGCGTAGATGTCCGGTATTTTTAAGCTTAAACCGGATGTTTACAATTTGAAAATTCATGGCGGCATTATGTGGACATGAAAATGAAGAGGTATAAATTGTTTGCACTAAAAAAATGTGTAAATGAGGAACTATAAAAGACTTAAATGGTAAAGCTAGTTATATATTAAAAGGATTATAAATACTTTTCCAAAACTAATACATATGCTAAAGATTACTACTAAGCATAAAACTACATATGCAAATTTGATTTAAACTGGAAATAAAATATTTCCATTCCACTCAAGGATAAATTGTAGTTATCTAATCTGGATGTTTACTCTTATGATCTTACATCATTGTTATTCTTATTAATAAATATTGTTATATATAATCTATATCTAACCATTGTTTTTTTTATCATTATGATTGGCCTTGGAGACCCTCAGGTTATAGCAGAATGAAGCAGGTCAACAATTGATAGACCTGGTGAAGAGAAAAATAAAAATAGATGATACAAAATAACCTTGTCAGAAGAGATAAATAAAAAATGGTGAGATTAAATACTATGATTCACTAATTTGATATAAATAATGTGGACTTGTGGAAATGTTATGTAAAACATGTAGAATATTAATAAAATAGAAGACAAGCATCTGAGAGTGTCAACAGTTCTCTATTTTGCAATCTCTTTTGAGAAAGCAAAACAATATCATCAGCATAAATGAATTTCCTGCATTGTTTCGGAAAATCATTGAACAATATATTATATAAAATAGGTGAAAGAACTAACCCCTATGGAAACTATTCTGTAAAATTTTATATCTACAATGTTTATCATTTAGTGTCACTTTAATGCTTTTTGTATAAAGTTCAATGTTTGTCTTTCAATGATCTGGAAATTGCTGACAAATCTATAAAATCACTGGATGATGCCAGAAAAATAAAGATAAGAGAGAACATGAAGAAGAAAATTTTAACTAAATCTAGTCATAAGTCTGGTCATTTTTATAAAAACTTATTGGCTGTAAAAATATCTTTAGAAGAACCACTATTGTTACTTCTAATGAGATTGCTAATTTTATATGTCAGACTTCTAATTAAGACTGATAGAATGAGAAAAAGTATCATAACAGCAGAATTGCAAACTTCTCTTTTATAATGTTCCACTAATAACAATGTGATAAAATCTGTAAATGTTCATGAACTTAAACATCTTAAATTAGAAAAGGATACAGGAGCACATGGCATACTTCCAGAATTTAATAAAAAATTTAGAATCTAAAGAGAAAGCATGATTAGCAAAACTATTCAGTAACATTATTTATACAGAATCTATTCCAAAAATTTGGCATAAAAGCAACTATAGCAGTCTTAAAACCTAAACCTAGCAATAATTCAAAAAATCATTGCCCAATATTCCCTATAACTTTTTAAAAGACTCTTATTAACAAGAATTTTTCCCAGTAGTTAAATTATTGACTTATGGAGCAGGCTGGTTTATGACAAGGAGAAGATGCTGTGAACAAATTTAATCTTGATCAACTTATATTGAAAAAGTCTTTCAAAATAAATTAAAAAGTAGTGCGACTTTTATCATTTATTGATCTAATCTTCACTTATGATTCTGTGTGGAAAAATAGGTCTTCTAAAACATTCTAAAATTCTTAACCATGTGAACATGTATTTTTTTAATGCGTTTATATGAATAAAAGCATTTCTTTAGAATTTTAAAATTTTCTTTCAATTTTTGCTTTTTTATTTATATCTTACTAATTAAATTACAAGTTTAATATAATTGACAAAAGTAAACTTCAACAACTTGTAATTAACATGAAAGATTAAATTTCATAAATTTATACATTTAATTAAATGTTAAAATTCCAAACATTTTTAACTTTAGAGTAACTTTTCCTTAAAAAACCAAAAAATTAAAACTTGTTCTCATGATGCACTTCAATTAAACCAATCAGCTGGCCCAAACACTTATTACATTTTCAATATCCTTGGGCATTTCAGGAAGGGCAGATTTATAATTGATGTTTTTGAAAAAATTTGCTTTAAAAAGTGATAGGAGATTTAACATTAATACATTTTTATTTATTATTTTCTTTTAAATTTTTTTCTCTTAAGTTTTTTTTCCTCCAATTCATCAAAGATTTTTTATCTCATTTATTCCAATTTTAAATAAGCATGTCTAACTATAACTTTTTTGTCCACCTCTCCCCCTAAGTCTTGCATTCATTCCCAATATCATCAACTTATCTTTAATAAATTTCAGTTTTCTCATCTCATAGAAAAGAAATATGCTTTTAAAATAGTCTTTTATGATTATCTTTTCTGGAATCTATATTCCATAGCTAATCGATTACAAATAATTCCCCCCCAAATCCTACAAATACATCATAATAATGGAGAAAAAAGAATACCCTTATCTTAAACTTGACTTTTAAATTGTTTTAAGTGATAAATATTCACATTCATATTGTACCTAAGTTTTAATAATTCTAATCAAAATCACATAGCATTTTTTACAGATTCTTTAATAATTCCTCCCATATCATACTCACCCATTGTAAGCTTTCTCAATATCTAAAATATTAGCAATAAACTTTTAATTTACCAGAATCAAAACAAATATGTTATCATACAATTTTTTTTTTTTTTTCAAACTATTTTACATTTATAGCAAAACTTTAATAAAAAATTTACATAAAGACATACATAAATATGATTAAGTGGCAGAAAAAGACATTTTATTAATTTTAAAAAACTATAATCTTTGCTAATCTAATAATAAATAGTAGAAATAAAAATAATTTCAACTTTCTGAATTTTTTTTTCTTAAAATTCATATTATCTAACAAATTATAATTTAAATATATTTATACATTAAGTTCTAAGAAATACACATATAACTTTCAGATATAAATGAGTAAAATTACCTTTCTGACTGGTCGAACAGTTTTTATAAGTTCTTGAAGATTACGAATAGAAATTGTAAGTCTTGCAACTGTGAAAAAAATTCAAAACAAATTATTTGCTTTATGGAAAAACTAGTAAAACAAAATATCTGAGAGAATTCTATTAAATTATTATTAAAATATTATACAGTGCCTTCTCACTATTTACTACATTTAACAGAATCATTCAGTATATATCAAAAGTTCACGAGAAAGACAAAATGGCATAAATTATTATATAAATAATTTTCCTTATTGAAAAAGTTCAGTTTATTGCAAATAAATTTTTATGTATTTCCCCAATTCAAATATATCTTCTGTGCTTTAGTTAGTTAGTATGATGATGATAAAATATCTATCTACATCATATATTTATTCTTAAAATACTATTGCTTTTATTTTAACAATTTTGTTTAATGAGATTCCTTAAACAAACAATAAAGTTTCTTTAATTACAAAGTTGGGTTATGATAATTAAGTACTTGTTAAGTAGATTAATATTAAGAAAAGTTTTGCTTAGTAAATTGTTATGCAATAATCTCAAAAAAAAAAAAAAGGAATTAATCTTATTTTAATGTAATTTAATTGAATTAAAACATCAAATTGTGATTCCAGAAAAATTGAATTCATTATCAACACATGTAACATAATTTAATAAAATTATTTGAATATAGGGTTGTTATGGAATCTTTATTGGTATAATGTAAAGATTCTAGAAAAATTTTATTCAAAGAAGGTCCATAAGATTCTGAAAATGTGATGTTAAAATATTGTTCAGCTTGCTGAATAGTGATACTGAATGTACTACTATATTTATAAGGAATTAATCATATGAAGCATATTTTCATGAAAGAAGACTTTGTTTACATTATAAAAATCAATTACTTTTAAAGTGATGTAATATTAACTGTTATCATTAGGAATACAATTATTAAAAATATTAAAGTTTTTTATAAATAAAAATAAGAGTCTGTAGAATAAATTACAAGATGGTAATGCAAGATATAAAATAAACTTTAAAACCAGTATATTGTATTACATGTAAACTTTTCTCTTTGTTTCCAAATTTTTTTTGTGGGAGTTAAAATGACTAGATTAATTTGCAAATAACTGCTAATGATGATGATGAGTAAAATCACATCTTTTTAATTTAAGAAGCTATATAGAATGACAGTTAAATAGACGGCTGATAAATGTTAGAAAACTTTATATATATTAAAAATCATCAAGTTTTTTTAAATCTTTCTCATCAGTGACTGCTGACATGTTCAAATGTTTACTATTGACTTTGTTTTCAGATATTTCATTATTACTATTAGATGAACTAAAATTATTTATACAGCAATGTTAGAATTTGTAATTTATGAACGTTTTAGAATATTATTTTTCAAAATTTGTTTGAAGTCTGAGAAAAAATCTGTACTACAATGATTATAAAATAACTAATATCATTCAATGGCGTAACAAGGTCATCCCATTGTTGCAACATTTTCTGTAAAGTTTATTCTCAAGGCAGACTTTTGTGAAAACAAACCGATATCATTTTACCATTATAAAATGGGCAGACATAATTATAGCAGTCAAATCTCCTATTTAAGGAATTTTCTTAAATAAGTAAAAAATTGTGTCAGAAGTCCAGCTAAATTTCTGTGCGATATGTTACCAGTGGATTTGATGAAAGTACATAAAAAAAAAAATAGTAATTGATAACAAAAATATTAATAGACTGAAATCTCAATCAGAGAATTAAGAAAATGGAGAAATATAAAGAATAATTTCCAATGATAAATGGGCAGGATTCTAGAAGTCATACCACTTTTCTATTATCTATTTTAATATAATGCTCTGATACTCTTTAATAGCTTTATATATTATTGCAAAAAAGCTCTTGATAAAAAATTCCACATAGATTGCCTTAATAATAGCTAGATATTTAATATTATTTACTTAAATTTGGTTGCCTATATCTCAGAGAATTGACTGATATTATATTGTAACTGTTACATCAATTTTTACATTCTTGTCAGTATTATTTCCCCCCATGTAGCATTTCTCACTTAGAAATACTGATGTTTCAATACATCATAAAGATAGTAATCTTTCAGCAATGTATTATATTTGAGGTGCATAACCATATTTGAAATGCCTTATTTACCAATCTCTTAAAAGTGAAGTCATAAAATATCTACCCATTAAAAACCAGTGCAGTAACTATTTAGTGTCACTCAATATTAAATTTTATTATCATCTCCAATTACTATATGGAATTTAAAATGGATTATCTGATAAAAATAATTTTCTCATATTAAGTCCTATTTGAACAGGAATAAGATTAATAATACAATCTTCTATCAACACAGGATGCAAAATGTGATAAAATTTATTTTTGATTCTTTAATAATTTGCATTACAAAACCAAATGTATAAGTATGAGTCATCGTATCCCCAGAATGTTTTGATGAGTGACCCATATTGCACTTATCCATAACATTATAATATTTTACTCAAGATAATGACTTTAAATTTTGAACATCCTAAAATTATGAACCCAAGTCAATCTACTTGTATTACACTCCGATATTAGAATAATAGAATATAAATAAGAGTAGCATCTACATAAATGTGTGCAGTATAATATTCCTCAGAAACTAATCTAGGGATCTATTCAGCATTGGAATTTACTGATAATTCATACTTATATGTCTGATTCTAGAATATTGTGTGAAGTGAAAAACTGCTATTAATGCATATTAAAAGTAATTTAAGGAAATCACGCCATGCTGTTTTGTGTTTTTTTTCTGTGTATATATAATTCTTTACTTCTAGAAATATAATTTTTTCCTTTAAAACAGTATAAAAAAAAGTAAACCATATTCCTTCCTCTAATTTTAATCTAATATGGTGTTAAGATTGAATCATTATTAATTAAAAAAACTTTAATATGTAAGTATTAGTTAACATTCTTTTAAACAAAGTTCCTATGCCAAAAAGGATATTAATATATATATCTAAAAAATTATTTTTTAAAAATAAAAACATTAAACTTACTTTGTACTTCAGTAGATTCAAAATCATATTTATGCATTTGAATTTCTTTTATTATCTCATGAAGTTTTGTATCAACTGTGAATTTCTAAAATTATAAGTAACATTAAAAAAAATATTTATTCAGAATTTAGCAAAAATTAAACACATACAACAGTTAAAAATTAATTTAAGAGTATAGAATTCTACAATTATTGCAAAATATAACCCGTGTAATCATTACTTTCACATATACCCGTGTAATCATTACTTTCACATAATAAAAGTATATATACTTATAATAAATCACCTATAAAACTTTAATGTAAATTTTTTTTTTATACAAATTATATAAAAAAATTTGCATTAAAGTGTATAGGTGGAGGTTTATTACAAATAATATATATGAAGGAATGCAAAAAAAGTAAAGAAGATATAGTAAAAGTAATTATTTTTACATGCAGTATATATATTTGAATGTGCACAATAAATCCTATGTATATATGTATCGAGATAAAATCTACTTCATGACATTTTCTTAGATAACCAATATATATATTGAACCGGATGTTTTATCTGTTTCAAAAGCATTATCGCGAAATTAAAACTAACAGATGTATTTATAAAGTTTTTAAAAGAAAATTGTATTTAAAAGTTTTGTTTTAATTTAAAAAAAGTTTTGATTGCAATAAGTCTCTTTGTATTTTGTTTATTGTAATCTATTTTAAAAGCTGAGACTTATTTTTGCAGTTACTTAAATTTAATTAATATTTGAAAATAGATAAGAACTCTGGCTGGATTTTGTTTTTAATTAAGATTAAGTGGGAGATAGAGATTTACCCTGGTCAAAACTTGTTGAGATTAAGTGAGAGATAACAATTTCGTATAAAGGTACCGGGTTTTTGACTGGATTATTATTCTGCTTCTTATTATGATTCTTATTTGGATTGCGGTTCTAACTCATATTTGCTAACCGTGGACAGCGAATGCATTATATTTTGAAGATTGCTGTTCATGACTTATATCACAACTGCTGATATTATATTTTCGAAAGGAAAATTACTGATTACTATTTGCCGTGCTAGTAGCAACCATCCATTCGCCTGCCAAAAACACATGCCATGAGAAATCTTAATAATATGCAGTGACAAACCCCGGAGCTCCTTAATTGTGCCTTCAAGAACATGACCTAAAAGCTTAGTCCAGAACTGATACCAACAATTGCCTTCAGACTCCCGAACAGATAAATAAATGGAAATCAAAAATCTTCGTGATGAACTCTAAGTAGAAATAAACTGTGCATTATTCCGCTGGAAGAAATCAGCCAGACAGAACATTATGCCTTGAGGTAAACGAACGTTTTCATATTACAATCAGGGCTTAAATCTCGTCTAAATCTCTATGTTAAAGTCTCAGCTTAATCTAAAAAGAAACCTGTTTCTATAATACGTTATGCATACTCCTTTAAATATTACGAATTATTTTATTATGTATTTTATTTATTATATGTATTGGAGACTTAGTTTTAAGATTTCATATTTTAGATTTATTTCTCTGAGAGTGTATTGCGAGTTTATATTTTATACTTACTGTTTTTTTTTATATCATTAATTATTGTTAAAAGCTTGGGCAAATATTATTAATTTTCTTTTAACTCACCTGTTCCTTGTTTTTTTTAATGAAATTAATTTAGTCAATCTGGGTTTGCGTTTCTGGCAGACCATAAAACTTTGGCCTAGTGATGTATCAAGTGTATTGTTCTGTTTTTCTTAAACAGTAGAGAATTTGGTTTTCCTGTCTTTCAGATTATGTAATACTGTAATCTTTTATCTTTTGTCGGAATCAACCTTGCTGATTTTAAATGTGATCGTTCACGAGTGTTTGTGGGCAAATGACACTCCTATAATATCCCGAGGTTTTTGTCGGGTTGTAGGAAAAGATCGCTCTGCACTGATTCGTTGAATTCCGTACAAGGTCGTTTTGTTTTTAAATCTTGATAGTATTAACTTTATATGATATTTTTTATAAGTTGTTATAAATGGTGCCAGTGTTTGTGTGCGACCATGAATGGTTTTATATACATGGCAAGAGGAACGGGAAGGATTCTTTGTTGAAAGAACCTATTATTGGAGATAAATGTAATGCACTCCATGGATTTCACAGTAATTTTATTCAGTTGCTACAGCTAGTATTGGTTTATCTGATGACAATGGCTAGTATATTTCATTAGTTAAAATGACTTCCCAATATCGAAATATTTTAAATCTTAAATGATGACAGTGATTAATTTTCATTTTTTATTTTGTGTGGTGAGAAATGGGATAATTTATTTATCTCATTACTAGCGTGACTGGATTAATGTTTATGATAGTTGCAAACGGGTTATGGTATTATATTTATATTAATTGCAAAGTGGCTATCCAAAGAGGATTAAAGATAGACCATAAACCTGAGATGAGAAGAAGTCGGAATGGCCTCACGTTCTATTTTGTTATAAATATCATCACTTATTCATTAATTATCAATTATAGCAGCTGTCATAGCATATATATATCGTAATGTTATTTAATTACAAATGAACCACCAACTGGTCTAGAAAAAATATTAGCATATGTCATTTATATTTTTTTTTTCGGTTACAGTATCTATTCTTTTATCCCATTCCTTACCACTATAACAATCAACAATCCTCCTAACACAATCATCCCACCTTTTATACAAGTATACTGATATAAATTCTTTATCCAAATCTTTTGCATACCGCATTATCTTTCTCACCTATCTTGTTGCCTGCCCTTTATTCATAACCCAATTAAATACTATTTTGGCTATTCTTTTATTATCCATAAACTGCAACCTACAAAACATTTTCATTCTACTTTTTACATATCTCATATAAAAACTTGACCATCCCGTTTCTCCTTAAATTGCCTCTTTTGCTGTCCACACCTCTGCATCTAATACATGTCTTCCTACTTCCCTTTGTACTTTCTCTAAGTAATCTAATATCCCTTTACTAACACATAACACATCATTACCATATGTTAACCCTGTTACAGCAACTTCCTTCCATACAATTCTAGCTACATCATATTTATTATATGAAAACACTGTTAATTTCTTTACCAAACCCTTTCTTTTCTTTATTTCATTTACCAATTTTTTCTCCCATTCATCCAAGCAATTTTCCTGATTACTTAAAATGATTTCCAAATAACTATATCTATCCACCACATTTAACTTTATATCCCTCAATAAAAATTCTACATCTTCTCTTTCCCAAGTATTAACCATCATTATATTTGATTTTTCTTCACTAAATTTAATCCCCATTTCTTTACCCACCCTTGCACAAGTTCTCAGCATAGTTTCCATATCTTCTCTTATTTCTGCATACAAAAAAATATCCGCAAAGAAACGACCCGACAAAGTATATACTCCCTTGCCACCTATTAACGGTATCTCTATCCCTCTTCCTAGTCTTTCTATTGCTTTCTCCACAAAAACAAAATAGGTGACATAGGGCATCCTTGCCTTAGTCCCATCCCATTTTTAACTTTAACTGATTCTACATCCCTTAATTGATAAGTATAGTAATTATTTTTCATATAATTTCTTAATAATATTTATTAAAGCTTTATCCATTCTCAAATTTGCTAAACTTACCCATAATCTATTTCTATTTACCCTATTATATGTCTTCTCTATATCTAACTCGGATATAATGATCTACCTGAATTCCTACTCATATCCATAAGTTGTGCAACTACAAATAAACTATCTCCTATATGCCTATCTGACCTAAAACCTCCTTGCATTTCCCAACTACATTATTCTCTTCCATCCATTTTACAACTCTTCCAGCCACTATGTATGAGAAAAATTTATATAAAACTGATGTTACCGCTATCGGTCTATAATTATTTAACTTTCTATGATCCTTACCCTTTCCTTTAAATAATAATCTTACTCTTGAATAATTCCAACTACCCGGAATAACTCTCTTCTATGCCATCTTATTAAAACATGATAATAGTTTTACTTTTGCTCTATGCCCTAAATTCATTATCATCTCTGCTACCCATCCATCTAAATCTCTTGCCTTTCCACTTTTCAATCTCTTCCCTGCCTCATTCAGTTCATTTTTTGTAAACCTAATATTCCCATTACTAAATGCTTTCATGTTTTCTATCACTACGTCCTTCACATCCCTCATCATCTATTAATACTATCTCTCTCCTCCCTACATTTCTTCTTTTAATGTAATTCCAAAATTTTTTACTACCATCTCTTCCACTTTTATTAATATCCTTCAACAATTTACTATTCAACTTCATCCTCTCTCTATAATTATTCATTTTAGCCAACTTCTTCTTTTCTAAGTATTTTTCCCATTTAGCATTAATATCTTTTTCACTTTCTTTGTTCTTAATAGCACACTTATATTCTCTGCATAACTTCTTTTCTCTCTTTTACACTTTTACTAACTCTCATTTTTTTTTATTATTTTCTTCTTCTGCATATTCTCAACTAAAACCTTATTTGCCACTTTTTCTATTTCACCACACCAGTCCTTATACTCGTCCCCAATCAACTGTTCCATGGCTTCTTCAACTTGTATTTTATACTCTTCCAACTTATTCTTATCATTCACTCTCCATCCATATCTTTCATTATTGTTTCTACTTTTATTTCTATTCTCCATGACATTACTAACCATTTCTATTACAATAAAGTTATGATCACTATTACATACTCTCTCTTCATTATCAAACACCTTAATTTTCTGTATTTTATTCATTCCCTCTTTCTCTACCAATACATAATCTATTGTGTGAAATATATTATTCCTAGACCATGTGTATTGTCCCTCATAAATATTTGATAAATTCCTAATGCTCAAATTCACTCTTTGACAAAATTCCTTCAAAAACTGACCATTTCTATTATCTACATCATCAATTTCTTCAATAAGTCCATTCATATCCCCTATAACCATTATTCTCTTCCCCTTTTCTTTAAACCTCTTTATATCCTTAACTAGGCATTCATATATACATCTGGATCTCTTTTTACGCGGACTTATTTAACACGATTTTGAAGTTACGCGATTCATGTTTCACCGGAAGTAATAAATTTTACGCACTTACGTTATATTGAAAGTAATAGCACATTATTGGAATTCGACTTTCATCTTAGTAATTTCAATATTTTCAGTGCTTTATAATAGTAAGATTTTATGCAATAATGAAATTAAAATCATGATTTCCACATTTTTATGTATACACACATTAAATTTTACAAGATTATAATGTAAATTTGTTCAAACATTGTGCGTGTTAATTTTGCATTTTAAATCACATTCTGTTTTTGCTTTTTAAAAAAGAACGTAATCAATTATTAATCATTTAGTGTCCACAAGTTTATTTTTAAAAGGTGAGTAATAGCAGTGGGCACAATTAAATTTGACAATTAAAAATTAAAATCTGATTTTTAATTGTAATTAACAATTTAAAAATTACTTACGGCGACTTGAAATTAATGTGATGTGAAATTTGATTTTTAAACGGAATTGAAAATTAAAAAATTAAAGACAAAAATAAGAATTTAATTTTTAGTTGTTAGTTTCATAAACAATTAATAAAATCATTGTCTCAAAGATTAATTACTAATTACGTTGTCACCAGAAAACCATTGACACAAACGAACGTGTTTTTCGGCAAATAGCGATAATAATTAAAACGTTACAAAAAAATGTAAATTACTGTACTGTGAATTATGCATAAAAATATATTATTTTGAATAAAATTAAATATTATAGTTAAAAAAAGTTTGTCTTGCATCAATTTTTTTCAAATTTGAAATTTTTTATTAGTCATATTTTATTTCCTTATTTTTTTTTTGCGCGAATTTTAAAGTAATTTTATGTTGGTGCTTTGCTTTTACGTGAATTTTGAAAAATCACAGACCACATCCCCCCCTTTTCAATGTAAGTTACGTCTATTTTTGCGCGATTTCGTTTGCGCATGTTTTCTGAGGAACCTATCTATCGCGTAAAATGAGACCCAGGTGTACTACCGTTCCACTCCATTACAGTTTAACTATCTCCAGTGGCTATATACACTACAACCACCATCCATTCTTGTCTATCCAACCTTATTTCAAACCACAAATGTTCTTGACATTTAACAATATTTAAATATTTTTTCGATATAACACCTGTACCACCAGTCCTTTTTTCTTTTCTATTTATACCCTGCCATACCAAATCTTCCAAAATAGGTTTTTCTTCTTCTCTTAAATGTGTTTCCACTACTGCTAATACCTCAAGCTCTTCATTTTCAATTGCTTTGTTTAATTCCAGCCACTTTTCTGCTCTCCTACCACCTAGCATATTCAAATACCCAATTTTAACAATTTCTTCTTTCCTAACTATTCTTTTATAAATTCCTTTTTCTCTATTACGTTTATAAAAAACTTTTTTACCATTAGTCTTACAGAACCATTCCCTCTCCACAACAACCCTTATATCTAAATCAACTATCTTTTGCTTATTTCTTACATCCCATCCATTCTTCTTTTTGATAATACTACAATTTAAAAGTCCATCCCCCTTTAAAAGTTTCCCGAATTATATTCTCTAAACATCAGAATTCCTAAAACTTCACTTCCTTGTTGTCCTAAGTGCAATCCATCTTTACTATATAACTCCCTCTTTCCAATAAAACAATCCCATACATCCACAAACTTAATATTATTTCTCTCACACAATTTTCTCAATCTCTCATTTATAGAACATGCCCTATCTTAACAAATGTCAAATCCTGGTAATAATCCAACTACCCCTACTCTTCCTTTAATCTTACTCAAATTCCTAATCAATTCTACATACTCATCCATTACTCTCTGATGGCTCCGACAAATTATTAGTCCCTAACATAACATACACATCTCTACTACCTTGCTTTCTTACTTTATGTCACATCCCTAATTCTAGCTCCAGGCAAACCTACTCTTACATACCTGCTTCTATTTTCCCTTGCAATTATATCCCCACATTTTCTAATTAGTGAATCTCCTATCAATACTGTCTCATTGTTTACTTTCTCTATTCCACCTGTAACATTTTCTACCACCTTCTATACCTCCTTATCCATTTCTTTCTTATCATTCCTACTCAATAATTCCTTTATCTGCTCACACTTCGTCTCTAACAATTTTGATTTTACTTCTACATCCTTCACTTCTTCCTCTATCTTACTTACTCTCTGGCTAACCATCTCCATTGCCCTACTACTTTCTCCACCCATATCTCCTGACACTCCACTAAAACCATACTCTGTCCTATCTTCCTTAATTATATTTTGTTCCCTTTCCCCTGACTTTTTCTTTAGACTACCTACCCTTAGAAAGCACTTTCTCACCTCTTTTATCATATTTACACACTGACTACATAACCAGAAACCTGTTACATCTTTCCTATTCTTATTCAAACATTTCAAGTGATACACCTCAGCACACACTGTACACTCTACCAGAGCAGGCCTAATTCCTTTCTGCCGATTAAGCTTAAAAATTAACATAGGATGCTGCCCTCTCTAGAATTATTTTACAAGTAAAAAAATCAATAATATTCAAATTTAAAGTTTTAACAATGGGAGATGGCAATCTTTCCTAGGCGCTGATTGGTTGTTGCTCATATTGTACAAAAGAGAGCGTGTCAATAATTTTCATCACTCCAACTTCTTTGTTTCGATTTTGCAATCGAAAATGAATGGTTTAGAGCATTTTTTTTTTATATATTATAAATTATTTTGATAAAATATGCTGAAAATAAAATTATTTTAGAAAAATAGGTAAGATTTTAGTAAAAATTATTTACTTTTACACAAATATAAATTGAAAAAGAAAATCAATGACGTATACAACCTTTTCTAATAGGTTATGAACGTTCTTTTTACTCTCCACTATAAAATATTTTTATAATTATAAATAGAAAGTTATTTTTGAAAAAACTTTTGTTCACTCTCATATTCTGACAAATTATTAATTTGCTTTTTACAAACAAAACTAAAATGAATATAATAAAAGATCAATACATTTTTATGGCTGATTCTGTAATTGACCAATCAAAAGTTTAGAGTTTTATCTCACTCGACCAAGCAGAATTTTTGACGATGAAAAGGTTAAAAGTACATGCCATAACACACGTACTTGATTGTAAAAACATTTTAATTTAAAAAAAGCATTTTGATTGCAAGTTCCTTTGTAATTTGTTGATTGTAATCTATTTTAAAAGCTGAGACTTATTTTTGCAGTTACTTAAATTTAATTAATATTTAAAAATAGATAAGAGCCTTGCTTGGATTTTGTTTTTAATTAAGATTAAGCAGGAGATAAGAGATTTACCATAGCCAAAACCTTTTAATGGAGATTAGGTGGTAGATAATAATTTTATATAAAAGTACTGGGTTTTTGACTGGATTATTATTCCGTTGCTTATTCTTACTGTGATTCTTATTTGGATTACTGTGCTAACTCATATTTGCTAATCGTGGACAGCAGATGCATTATATTTTGAAGATTGCTAATATTATATTTTTTGTGAATGGAAAATTACTGATTATTATTTCCCGTGCTTGTAGTGACCACCCATTTGTCATGCCAAAAATACACGTCATAAGAAATCTTAACAATATGCAGTGCTAAATCAACTCAGAGCTTCATAATTGTGCCTTCAAGAACGTGCCCTAAAAGCCTAGTCCAGAAATGATCGCAACGATTGCCTTCAGACTCCCGAACAGATAAATAAATGAAAATCAAAAACCTTCATGATCAAATCTAGATAGAAACAAACTGTGTGTTACTCCGCTGGAAGAGATCAGCCGAACAGAACATTATGCCTTGAGGTAAACAAACGTTTTCATATTATAACCAGGGCTTAAATCTCTTGTTTAAATCTCTATGTTAAAGTTTCAGTTTAATCTAAAAAAAAACCCGGTCTCTATAATACATTATGCATACTCCTTTAAATATCACTTATTATTTTATTATATATCTTATTTATTATATGTATTGAGACTTAGTTTTAAGATTTCATATTTTAGATTTATTTGTCCCAAAGAGTCCCTGTTTTTTTTATATTATTAATTATTTTAAAAGCTTGTGCAGATATTAGTTTTCTTTTAACTCATCTGCTCCTTATTTTTTTTTGCTGAAATTAATTTAGTCAATCTGGGTTTGCATTTCCAACAGACCGTAAATCTTTTGGCTAGTGATTTATCGAGTGAACGTAATATCATAATCTTTTCTTTTTTTCTTTTGTCGGAATCAACCTCGACAGTTTTAAACGTGACCGTTCATGAGTGTTTGTAGGCAAATGACATTCTTATAATATCCAGAGTTTTTTGTCGGGTTGTATAAGAGATCACTCTGCACTGGTTCGGTGAATTCCGTACAAGGTCATGTTTTTACATCTCTAACTAAAGGAAACGAAATTTCTTTAGGTAAATTGCTCACAGAAAGACATTATAAATTCCTTTTAATTCTTAGGTCAGAAAACAAACTTATCTGTGTGTTTGATGCCAATACTCTCGTACACTCTGATAAATCTGTTGGAGAAATCTAGGTCAAACTTTCATATTTTGTTTGACTAATTTTTTTTTTTTAATTTGATAAACTTTAATAATTAATCTATAATTCTTTTGGCTGATGTTGGTCTATGTATTCTTCCTCAATTGTCTGAACTATGTTAAAGATCTCTTCCTCTCCCTGGTCTAGCTGGTAGCATTTATTATCATCAATTTTTGGATCACCATAAATTAAATTTTCTATGTGATGTGATGCACTGTGACTTCTTATACGAAGTCAGGAATCTTTCCAGCAACTATGCGCAGAGAAACCTGTTAGCTACTTTAACTTCCCTTTCCATTCCCCACCCTAAGTTTTCTCATATTCTTCTCTATTCTGCTCTATCCCATTTCCACAACATAATCTTTGTCAACTCCATGGCCTTTATATCTAAACCCCCTTATCTTTTCCCAAACCCCAGCAAAAAAACCAATAACTCACTTTCTGTATAATCACTTTGTTTATATTTATCCTTCCCAACTTCATTATTTGTATCCTTTCTGTTTTCAGGCATTTACATTCAATTAACAGATGCCTAATATTTTCTATGCCTTCCTTACACAACTTAGACTAAATTAACCACATTTTTCCATTTACCTTCCCTTGTTGCTAAAGATCCCGTTTGAGCCTTAAATAGTTTTTAAATAGTAAACTATTTTACATGCTATTGTCATAAATTAACTCACACCCAATATTCTGTTTAATTCTATATATATTTAAACTCTTTTTACTCTCCATACTAATTCTCTATCTCTCCAACTCCCTATTCTTTAATAATGCATCTATTCTTCTATCTCGTTCTTTGCCATTATAACACTCAACAATTCTCCTAACACAATCATCCCACCTTCTGTACAAGTATACTGATATAAATTTCTTTATCCAAATCTTCTGCATACTGCATTAACTTTCTCACCCATCTTGTTGCCTGCCCTTTACTCCTAACCCAATTATAAATACTATTTTGGCTATTCTTTTATTATCCATAAACTGCAATCTACCGAATATTTTCATTTTGCATCTCTCGTACAAAAACTTGACCATCCCATTTTTTCGTCAATTGTCTTCTTCGCCGTCCACATATCTGCATTTAATGCATGTCTTTCTACTTCTCTTCGTACTTTTTTCTAAGTAATCTAATACCCCTTTATTAACACACAACACATCATTATCATATGTTAACCCTGCTACTGCCACTCCTTTCTATACAATTCTAGCTACATCATATTTATTATATGAAAACACTGTTAATTTCTTTATCAATCCCTTTCTTTTTTTTGCTTCATTTATCAATTTTTTCTCCCATTCATCCAAGCAATTTCTCTGATTATTTAAGACGATTCCCAAAGTTATATCTATTCACCACACTTTACATCCCCCAATAAAAATTATTTATCTTCTCTTTCCCCAGTATTAACCATCATTACTTTTGATTTTTCTTCACTAAATTTAATTCCCATCTCTTTATTACCCACCCTTGCACATGTCCTTAGCATAACTTCTATATCTATCTTCCCTTCTTTCTCAGCACAAAAAGACATCATCTGCAAATAAAAGACCCGACAATGTATATACTCCCTTACCACCTATTAATGGTATCTCTGTCCCTCTTTCTAATCTTTCTATTAGTCTCTCCATTTCTCTCAAATACAACAAAAACAAAATAGGTGACATAAGGCATCCTTGCCTAGTCCCCCTCCCACCATTTTTAACTTTAACTGATTATATATCCCTTAATTGATATGTATAGTAATTATTTTCATATAATTTCTTGTTAATATCCACTAAAGCTCCATACATTCCCAAATTTATTAAACTTACCCATAATCTATTTCTATTTACTCTATCATTCTTTGGTTATACAAGATATAGAGCTTATCTGAAGGTTTGTGATGACATTTTACTTGTAGTTGTATATGTTTGACTACTTATATCAACTAGTAATTATTAAATGTTTTTTTTTTAAAAATTAAACTTTTATTTACACTTTTCTAAATACATTGAGTTATTAATTATTCTACTCTCTTCTTTAGATATGGATCTGACCAGCAACAATCTAGAATGGAAATTAAACAGTAATCATCAGATTCATAAATATTAAATTTAAGATGATCTGATTAATTACGCTATGCTATCTAGTCCATAAAAATTTTATGCATTTATCTATAAAAGTACTCTTTTTTTTTAAGGGCAAAGTTAATAAGTTAATTCCAAATATTATGAATTGTCACACAAGACTGACTTAAGGGGTTATTTGCCATGAAATATGACTGCTTCTTTTTATTTTTTTCTCTCTATCCAATACTGGAAAAAAAATGAAAAAGTAAAAAAAAAAAAACTTTAATCCTATAAGTCAATCTATTATCATAATCGATAACATTTAGAAATAGCTACATAAGCTTGCTAACCCTTAAAAATGGAGAAATCAGAAGTATCCCCAAAAACAAGTATATAAAATTTCTACTGACTGTTGCTTTAATTAAGCAGAATACCTGGCTAGAATGTCATTTTAAATTCAGTATTTGTGAATCTAAATGTTATTGGTTCAATATCTAGACTATCATTAGTCTGGCTAATGACAGTCAAGAAAAAAGGAAAATACTACATTAAGCACATTGAATTCTATACAATCAGAGTGTTATTATTAGTGATTGAATATATTTGGAAAAGTAAAAATAAATGAATTGTTCTAAAAACATTTAACAATTCAACTATATGATGGAAATACTCCAACATATAATTATAAAATAAAATATAGTATATAGTAGTGATGATAGTGATTAAAATATAATAATTAGTTTAAAAGTTTAAATAATATTTAAGTGTATTTATAAAAATAGAAAACTTACACGAAAAGTAAATTGAAGAGAAAAAAGTTTTCTGACTGACTCATCAGCACTATTAAATAAAATATAATTAGTAATTATAATTGGCTATAGTAAAAATAAAACACTAATTTAAAAATAATACTTAACAATAAAAAAAATAATATCAGACATTACTGTCTAGCATAATAAAAAAATTAATAAAAGGTAAATATAAAAACTTGGAAGACATCTAGCAATAACAACAGATTCCTATTAATAGTTTTGGGGTTCTTGGGATTCTTTAAGGCAAAGGAAACTGTTATTTCACATCTATGTAATCACCATTTTTTTTTATTAAAACATTTAGACTATAATTTTAAACCTGGTTCACTTTAAAAGCTAAGGATTTTTTTTTTTTAAAGAATCTGATCCATAGCCATAAATAAGCACCCCAGGTTAATCTGGATTGGTCAGTCAGATAAATGTTAAAACAAAAATATGATTGAAATATGAAGATTCCATTTGTAAAGAAGTGGTTACATTCATATGGATGTTGGATCTACGGTTTATTTTTGTCCTATAGTTATTGCATATGCAAGCACCACATGTAATAATAAAGCTAAAAACACTTTTAGTCATACACCAACATACATTGAATCATAATAAAAAATATTAATTACTTAGTTTCGTTAATTATTTTATGCTGAAAACAACTTGAATGCTTTATTTACATGCAGCAAATTTCAAACTCTTAAAAAACTATGCACTGACATATGAAAAATTTGAATTTACTAAAGAAATCTATAATAAGACAATTGTTAATAATAAAATGATAGCAATCTGCTCATTTTTTTTATTATTAAAATTATTTTACTTTCTTAAAATTACTTTAGGTTATTAAATTTCTATAAAAATTGTAAATACATAAACATACTGTGGGCTAAAAATCCATATAATTAAAATATATTTTAATACAGATTCAAGGGATTGCAGTGCTGAGAAAGTCTTTATGCGTAAATGGATTATTAGAAACCAAATCTGATATTTTGGATATTAATAAAAAAAAAAAATTACCAAATTTTTTTTAAAAACATACCTACAAATCAAAATATTATTTTGGACTGGAAAAGATTTTGGAAACTGAAAATGTCTCAGAAAAAAAAAAAAATTGTAACTGCAGCACATCCAAAGATAATATTGACAAGATATGTGCTTTACAAATCACATAGTTTCAATTATTTTGTTGGTTTACTTGAATGTCATCCTGTGATACAAGAAGGAACTTAAGGCGAACTGCTATGTATCAGAACATGGGATCTCAGAAACTATATCATACTGTGTTCCAAACACGAAGAATTCACATAATACAATATACTAACAATATCAATCATTTTTTGGCCACTTTGTACAGCATACATATTGTAATAATTTATATAGTAAATTTAAAACTTTATATTTTGTTGAAAAGAATTATAGCAATAAAATTATCACCATCTAATGACTGAATGGAGAGATATATTATGAAAAACTATGTGAAAGTCTAATCTTTTTTTTTTTTGTAATACAATTTTATATTTACTTAGGTAGATATTAATTATCATGGAATTCTTTTGAACAAAGATAATAATCCTAATAAATTTATTGTAATTCTGATGTGAATCTATTTGTAATTATGAATTAAATGTTCCAGGTATTTACACCTGCAGCATTCAATAGATAATCAAGAATCAAAATAATAATTTTGAATGAATGTGTGGCAATGAGGAAATGGAGCATTAAATTTTGATTCTCAGTTTCTTGAAAATTTAGAATAGTGAATTTTTTAGATGGTTAACATATTAGTAACACTTCTTTTAAGATTTTAGCAATAATTGTGAGCAAACAAACAATTGCTTAATGTCTTTAGAAACATAATAAAGCATTCTATCATTTATGAATTACAGAAAAGCTTCAAAATGTGTCGTATAAAAAATGTAGATATAAATTATACTTAAAAATGCTCCGATTATAAAAAACAATACGACTTAACATATTACATCAAACAGCAATGTTTTTAAGAAGAAAATCAATGTATAATACATAAAAAATGAAATTTCTTTTGCTTCAGAATCCAGAATTGCTATTTTAGTATTGGATAGTCATTCTTGCATTAAGGTCAGGAAAAAAAGTTCAAGTTTGAAATTCTTGAGATAGGTTGATGATAGAAATATTTTAGACACTTCTATTGTATTTATATATAATTTTTTTTAAAAATGCACATTCGCCTTGATGGATAATTCAAGAACAGATGCTTTTAATTTTTCTTCTCTAAAATTACTTTCAAATTAGAATTAACATTATTATTTTATATATAAATAAGTATATATTACTTTCCTGTTCTTAGTAATGATTGAGTTTTTGCCTTGCAATTCAACATTGGCTTTAAGCCTTGCGAAAATATTTTACTCCACTAATGGTTTTATTCTTTACTAACAATATCTGTTTCTCTTTAATTAACACACTGTACTACATAGGTATTTTGAATTAATTTTGATATAATTGATAGAAATTGCTATAATTCATGGACCAAATGGATATAATCCGTACCTCACAAGAATTTTGATTTTAGTCTTTTATTACAATCATTATATAAAAAAATAAAAATTCAAAAGCAAACTATATACAAAACTATAAAACAGAATATATAAATAATTAATGTTCTTGAAACTAAGATGTAATTTAAAGAGTTTTAGTTATTAAAGAATATAATAATTTACTCAAATAGTATTACTATGAAAGCAAATCAGAAGTAATTTTTAAGATGTAATCAGATGTATACGATTAATATTCTATAATAATAGTAATAGAGTATATAATTTATAAACATAACAGAAAAGCAAATTGTGAAATATGACAAAAAGACAGATGTTTCTGAAAATTTTTTATTCACTTGTCTTGCAGAATCTCAGATGGCTAGGAGTGAGTCATGATTAAACCTAACCCACATGAATTATCATTTTTTAATTATAAAATGATAGGTAACAATCTGTTTTCTTGATTAGAGTAGGAAAATTTCAATTTTGCTTCAGATCTAAAAGTTTTAATCTTTCTTTTCCAAAGTGTCGAGCAAAATGTTCAGGAGTTGCAACAATTCAAGTTAAAACATAATCATAACTTTCCTCAATCATTATGCTAAAAATATGCACCACTTCTAAGGATTTCTTTCTACAAAAGGGAAATATACAAATAGATACCTGAACCAGTGAATCTAAGAATAAAGTTCCATTAAAATGTCAGATGTTTAATAAAGTTAGAACAAACTTTATATTTTAACACTACAGCACCTACTTGGCACATTTATATATCTATTATTTAAACATTATTTTGTTTACTTAAGCTTGTGTATAAGACAAGTGAATCATATCATAAAATCAAAAAATAATTAAATAAATAAATGGCTATGGCTTTTGTCTGATTTTCTATTATAATAAACAATACATGATATAACAATACTTAGAAGGATAATGCAAAAAATTTTCAAGTAATTGAATTCAAGATAAATTAAATAGACCATATTTCAATATGTCTAAGAGAAAGTAATTCCTAATGTTGAATAAAGTAACTTTTTTTAGATGAAAATAGAACAGTATTTGTAAAATTAAAAATTTTCCCAATGTTAAAGTTTGATTCCCATAATGGTAAAACAATGTGATTTGTGTTTATCCTTATATTCTAGCAAATAATGATTGTTCCCTAAAGGTGCAAGAAGAATATTCAAATCAAAAAGTTAAACAGAATTAACTACAAATAATAAAAAACATTTGAGACAAAAAAAAAAATTAAGGAAGAACCCTTCCTTCCAAAATCGTTAGTAAATATAAAATTTACTTGTGGGCCAAGTGTGATGGATAACACTTATTATCAAAAACCAAAAAGCAATAGAATCAGTAAAGAGATTATAAAATTATAGTACAAAATACATTTCCATATTCCCTTAGAAAATATTCAGGTCCAGAAAATGCTATTAAGCCAGGAAAAAGATGTGATGTTATGTGATTGGCATTTAACATCCCTCTGATCACAAATGCCCATCAGTGGTAATGGCTGAATCACGTCATAATTGTATTTTTTATTTTTACAGTCAGTACGTCAACACTCAGATTAACCTGGGGCCTCTAACTAATAATATCTGCATACCCATTTATGAACCAATAAATGATTGGCTATGAACTAGTTATGTGAGAAAAAAAAAACTTTTAACTCTGTTACTTGAAAAATGTTTAAAGTTTTATCATAGCAGACAGATAAGGTAACCATTACACAATAAGTCAGTTATAAAGGAATATGTAGAATTCTTTTCATTGAAATAAATGCTGACATT
Source organism: Epiperipatus broadwayi (assembly GCA_028023455.1). Lineage (NCBI taxonomy): Eukaryota > Metazoa > Onychophora > Udeonychophora > Euonychophora > Peripatidae > Epiperipatus > Epiperipatus broadwayi. The sequence continues at coordinate 12,725,499 of JAQFVV010006206.1, forward strand.
AATGATACCAGTCTTATGTATATAGAATACTAAAAAAAAAATTCAAATGTGATTTACTAATTTAATACAACTTACATTTAAATACCAATGCATTGCATCAACTTAACATTGTTATCTTTTAATTGTTGTAAACACATATAATTTTGGCATATAGCTATCCAATGTCTCACTTTTCCAAACATCTTAATAAAGTGCCATTGAATTTCAAATGAATAACCATTTGCATATTTGATCAAAAAAATACAGATCTCAGAATATAATTAATAGTTGGTATTATTACAGATTTTCTTGCCCTAATTTATAATATCAAGAAAAATTCACAAAATGTGTCTACAGTTTAAATTGGTTGCCAAAGATCTATTTATTAACTTTAAGACGCCAGCTACATGAACATTCTTCATTGCTGGATAACTCATGCAATTATGCAATTTATTAAATCAATCTCAAGAGATGTCACAGACATTCCATTCTTCATACAAATTTGAATTGTTTTATGAATTTTTAAACTTAATAGTTCCTATTATAATTATACAATTTAAATTACCAATTTTATTTTCAGCACCCAAATCTTTGGATATTAACATAATTGTATTCATAAACATCACAGAATTTTTCTTTAAACATGGAATTATTAAACTTTTTAACAAATTATGATATACATTTTAATTTAATTTTAAAGATCATATAATCACAATTTTAATATACAATATATAACAAATTTTCCTTTATTCATTCAAACCATAAACAAATGTATTTTTAAATTACAGATTAACAAACTCACTTTTATTTTTAGAAACTATTAGCAAAAAATATTTAAAAAATATAAACAACACGTCTGATGCATGTTTAACTAAACAATTTTATTCAGGTGACCTTGGTTCACACATTCCTCTAAAAAAAAATGAGTTTATTAGATCATAACTTAAAAACTTGTGATTATAGACAACCAAATAACAGATATCTACCATTAAACTAATGTCAAATATAAACGACTCCTGTTTTAACCAAATTATATTTCCAGTAATAAATCGATAAAAAGTCACTATTATCACTTTACACTTGCATTTCTTCAAAAAATTTTGAAGACTAATATGCTGCAAAAACAAATTAGTAAAAATTATACAGCAGTTATATCATGTGGTGGACAGATTTTTATGTACAAAATTAATTTATTTTCACAAACTTAATTAATATTAGATTTAAATGGGGTATACTTTCTGTAGTTATCAAATCTAATAAATGACAATGCAGAAAAATTAAAATAATATATACAATTACAAAAGTCATCAGCAAGAATTGCAAAAATGAAAAATTTTATATTATTTGCATCAAGTAATGATTTTTTAAAAATCTAGGATGAATCAACAGAAATTTTTTTTTTTAAAAAATCAATTTCATCCCCTCCTCACTATCAGGTGATTTTTATATCAAAATATATTTCTGAATATCTTATTACCTACTATGTAAATGGTCTCTTTCTTGTACCTGTCTTCTATTGATTTTGCATCACTTTTGTGATAATTAATTCCACCAGTAATTATCTTCTTTTAGTTTTGCCATGACTAATACATCATAATTCAAAAACATCAATAATATCCTGTTCCTTACTGCTTAATAGATCATCAAGCAGAATATATATCTTGCATTTAGAAATATTTTTTTTTCTTTTAAAACATCTGTACCATACATATTCACACAACTGCAGAATAATTCAGTGGTTAAATTTTTGTTGTTACTGCATAAAGTTTGCAGTTTTTGCCAAAATTATTGTTTCTTAACTTTTCAGAATTTTAAAATTATTCTCAATCTTGAAATAAAAAAAAAAACAACCCACATATATAATTTTTGTATATAAAATTTAATGAAATATAAAGCATCTGCTTGTTTAATTCAAAAAAATGACCACCAGTTTAGGATTATTTTTAAGAATAAATAATACAATTAAAAACTTGGTTTGAATAATATTCATATAATATTAACTTATTACATTTAATACATTCATTGAAACAATTCAAAGAAACAGTGATAAAAAAAAATTTCTTACTTTTTCAGTTCTTCACATAATTCAAATCCTGGTTGAGAAAGAGATTTGTTCACTTTTGAAATATCAGATTCTTCTAAATCTCCTAGAATAAAAACAATAAACATTAAAAAAAAGATATACACTTCTTTACAAGGGGAAAAAATCTTTAAGCATTTGTTTGCCTTTTAATCCTAAATTTAGGGAATTATATTTTGCAAATAAATACTACATAAAAGATCATCAACATATTTCTAAACACCAAACAATTTAATAACTTCTTTGGTTCAGTTTTAATTAAAATATTAAGTTCCCAATCCCCCCAACATGAATTCAATAAAGTTACTCTTACAAAATAATTAACAAATTAATTTTTCAATAATAAAAATCAGTAATAAAATAATAAACATTAATGATAAACAACTTCAAAATTGGCAAAAAAAAAAAAGTGACTATCCTAACTTATGCTTAGAGAAGACTTTTTTCTAAACCTTTTACCATATCTCTGACATAATTTTATCTAACTGCAGGTTAGTTATTTTTGTTCCATTAAATAAAATGTTGATTTTCATAAGTAAAGAACTGGAAGTATACTCATACAATTGCACAAATCATCATTATACTTGGTTACTGGATAAAACTGCAGTTAAGTCATGTTTGCCTTTATTGTGTAATTGGTTTCTGATGTGAATCAGCTTCCCTTTTATAATCACTAATTGTTTTATTCCTCAGTATTATTCTTGAAATTTTTCTAATTTTTTCCCACCAATTCAACCTATCATTGTAGTTGTTTTTCTATAGTACATCTACTTGATCCAAGTAATGTTGTGCTACCTGGTTAAAAGCTAGCATTAGGCCACCAATCACATGCAAAAACTGCTTTTTGGATAAATCTATAATCTGTATTCTTGTTTTGCATGTTTTTGCTTGACACTGCCAATGTTACATCAAAACATACCATAATTTTTTTTTTTTTTAATGATTATGGTCATAATTATATCCAAAAGAAATTTGATGAAAATATTTCCTATCAAATTTCCTTTTTATTAACTTATAATCTTTTTCCATTCAGTGTGAAAACATTTGTCTATGAATAATAAAGGCTAAAAAATTAGTTTTCGCAACACAGGCTGCAACTCTTTAATTATATAATACAGTTTTAATTTGACATTTTAAATTTATTTTCAATCCTTTTTCTTTATTCAATATTCTTCCTTTATTTATCCTGTGTGTTTTAGTTTAGTAGTAAATTGATAGACTTAAGCTAAATATTTAGAGATTGATTTCCAAATAATAATAACAATAAAAAAATCCAGTCTGGTCAATTAAACAGAAATGTTGGTGGTGATAAGTATCACATAAATTCCAAAGCTACAATTCATATAATTATATATTATAAGCTATTCTTAGAAAAACCCCTTAATGAAATATAAACAAATTACTTTACATAGAATGAATAACATTTATGATGTATTTAGTTTCTCAAAAGTGAGTTTCATAGAAATAATTTAATATGTTCAATATTAAGAGGGAACTCTCAAGTTCTTATTTGAACAAATCTTTATAATTATATGGTTATTGTTGATTTAGACAATTTTATCTTTATAATATTTTTTTCAGATCTTGCATTAAGATTATCTTTTCCTCATTACTATGGAATGACATTAACTATTTTCACTTTCAACTTGCTTTTTGATAATTTGCTAGATTTACATAATGTTTTAAATTTTAATCCTTTTGCCTTTCAAATTTTCTACTATATTTCATAAAATTCATTTTAGCAAATCACGATACTACACTTTAAACCTGTTAAGAATTTGGGTGATTTAATGTTAATATTTAACTTATCTTTTCATTGGATTTCAAATTATTTTTTTGTGTTTTCATACACAAAACAGTCATTTTACAATTAAGTTTAATTCTAATTTTTCTTGTTTGATTACCCATCATGTCATTAATATCTTCAAAGTCATCAATTTCATTTTTACTCTCCATAACAGTATATGTTTTAGTTTTTTGAAAACTATTTTAACCTCATTAGTTATATTTATAAATATACAATAACATCTATGATGTCTAGCATGAATCTAAAAAGGAATGTACTATGACTAATTAAAAAAAATTATAAAAGGCAATTTATTAGATCTATGATTCTCTGTTGAGTGATGAAATTTAGCTCTAGTGAAATGTTTTTGTAATTTTTTTAATTAGCTTCTGTTAAAATTTACATTACTACAAAAGTTGATTTGTTATTGAATTAAGATTACTAACAGTATTTCTATATTATATTATATATATACAAAAGTCCAATAAACTGGAAAAAAAACATGAAAACATCAGTGACAAATTATAACATATTACACAATGAAAAAAGTGTATTTTTTCACAATTCTCATAATAGTAAAATTCATGTTAAAAATTTGAACATCTAATTAAATTCTTTAATGTTTATCAAAGAATTAATGTAAAGAATTTAGTATTTTATTGAATAATTCTAATTTTTGTTTTAAAAAAAAAAATTATTTACAATATGATTTATAGATACTGAAAAAGATGATTTATATAAATAAAAAAACCTTTTAAAATAGTTTCCGATTCCAAATAATAGTTTTATATGCCAGAATAATAACTATTGTTAAATTCTCAAATAACTATATGTAATATAAATTATTCCATAGATAATAGTTAATGATAAAATGTAAATCTCAGACTGAAAGAAAAGACATTAGTCAGTTTTTGTATTTTTAATATAATAAATGTGACAATGGTTAAGAATATTTAAAGATACTAGATGACAAATACTAATTTTTTAAAATTAACTTGAATATACAACTACCAATCTCAACAACCTAATGAGTGATTAATTTTTGCAGGTAAGTCATGTAAAGCAATTTTTCATATTTTAATGAATCATTCATATAAATTAGATTTGTTGATTATGTGATAATCAAGCAATAAGTAAATAGTCAAATCATTACCAATGATATAGTTTTTATTGCTTTAATTAATAAAAAAAAAATCTTTGTAACATTTTAAGATTACAGATTGACTGCAAAGCAATAAACTCAATCACCTAAGCATTTGGGTTGTTTGGAGTAATTAGGCAACAGATTATTTAATTGAATATTTGATCATTGTTAATACTAATGTGCTATCCCTTTATGTATCATTAGAATGCATTATTCAAATATATATTCAAACCAAACTTTATATAGAATATATATTTATAAAATGCTAGAATGGAGCTCTCAATCTAGTCATTCTGCATTGTAATATAAACAGTTTTTTTTATTTTACCTTTTTAAAATATATATATATTGGTATATTGATTTTATAAAAGTGTGCACTGAAATCAAAATTTATTACATTGTGAATGGTTTTTTTAAATCACAAACAAAATGTTTTTTTATAATTAGATTAATTCAATGTTAAGCAAAAATATCTGAATAAATTGTTATTACTAAAATTTTTATTTTTGTGATAATATAGAAAATTTGTACTAATAGAACAGTATGAATTCTGATGTTAATCTTTTGATTGAGGTGGACAGAAAGGAAATGGCATGTTTATTGATAAGAACAATATGTGAATAATAATTAATTTTTTTAAAGTAAAAAATTTGCTATGTTACTGAAAAGGGAAAAAATTATAATTAGAGAGGGGGTGGAAAGGATTTTGATTATGTAGTGATAGTTTTAAAAATGTTTTGCTTTACAATTAATTAGCAGTTTTTGTTGGCGAGAAAAGTCATGGAGAAATTTTAAATGGCGACTTGAGAATTTCAATTCGTGAATTGGAATATTTGACCAGAACCACAATTTCATATGTAAACGAAAATAGGAAAATAATAATAATAAAAAACAAATGACTACAAAATAATTTTGAAAAGATCGTTCGTTAAATTGTACGGCTAATCATATGCATAATTTAAGTTAGGGAAATAAATATATGGCAGGCTAAATTTTAAGATAAGCTCACTTTAATCCTATAACCATGTGGAGCGATCAATAGTTGGATCATTGGAAGAAGTGCCTTGAAAAGAGTTTAAAGAGATTTATATAAGAGAAGCTGACCTTTAAAGCTATTACTTACCTACACTAAATCTATTGCCACCCTTGAATAAAAATAACATTTGAGAAGGATTGTAATCTATTTATTAAGAAATGTTTTTATTCATTTTGTTTCTCTTGGATTCTTTATTAAGAAGATGGAAATCTGTCATTTATATGGATATTTAAATATAAACATAATGAAAGTACATATTTTACCAAGAGGAAAAGTTTGCATTCTGTTGGTTTTTTAAATCTTTATTGAAGAGACATTGAGAACTTCCATCTTTAGAACTAACAAATAAGGAAAAATGTTTCTTTAAAACATATGGAACAGTTATGACAGATTAAAGACATTTGTTTAGATGAAATTGCCTTATTTTAAATGTAATATGTATATATTGTATGATTATACTTTACATTAAAGAAATACCAGAATGATAAGATATTGATATAATTTCTTGAAAAGACCTAGTACAGTAAGAAAGTTATTTCATTTATTTTGCATTTGATAAAAGATGAGTTATATTTAGTGATATATTTAGTCATATCTTGTTTAATAATTTATATTTGTTAGCTATATATTACTGCTATGCAAAATATATTTGTTAGTATGTGTGTAGATGTTTATTAATTTATTATTATTACTTTTTACTTGTTTGTTTTGCTTGTTATCCTTTTATTAGTTTTTGATTAATAAATATTATGTAAATTTATCTGACCCATGCCATTTTGATCTCATTGGATAGTTCATCTTATTGCGAGAGAAACAGACTTCCAGCTGAGTCTTTAATGGGTATGTAATTGAGTCATGTTAGAATTGTATATTTATCATACTCTTTCCTTAGGAAAGTGGCATCTATATCTATAGATGACATATACAAAGATTATGTTATTCCAAATAGGTAAAATAAAACTGTATTTTAAATGAGTATGGTAGATGGGCCCGCTGTAGTACATATTTCTGTCACTAGATATCTCTTGTAGGGATTCTTCTGCATCAGTCTATTGACCAGCGCTATTTTTGTTAAGTGTGTCTCACTTATTTCTTGATTTTTTGTGGTGGTGGAAAAGTTGGAACAACTGTATTTTAAATGAGTAAACAATACATATGCAATTTAAAACAAGTTCCTGTCACAATATATCTTCTATTAAAATAAAAAAAAATTAGAGATTACAAGAAGGATACAAAATATTGTAAAGTTAAATTATACCTGAATCAAATTCGGGCTGAATTTTTTTTTCTTCTTTTATTTCCCAGGTTCTGTTAGATGCATTTCGGAGAAAAGTTAAGGAGACAGCAGAAAAGTCTTAAAATAAAAAATAATACTAATAACTTACTTTTAAAACATATATTATAAATCTAAACTATTTAGCATCAAATTTCCTATCTTATTTTCTTTAGACAAATATTTTAATAATTATTACTAATCATAACTTAAGTAAGAGATCATTATATTGACCAGACATACATTTTAAACTTTAATTAAAGATTAATATATCAACCAACTATGTGGATTAATTAATTCCAGTCCATTCTTTTTTTTCATAAACAATAATTACTATAATTGTTGTGTTTGGTCTGAAGTATAGACCCAACCTACAGAAAATAATACTAGCACCAGTATTATAATTAATATATTTATTATATTTACAAATATATACAATACAAAATATTTCTAATGTGAACTCTGGGGATCAGAGTCTTAACAATCTATCACTTCCAGCTACACCTGATAGCTTGCCTCACAGGTAAGGAGAATGACTCTTCCGGCTGTACCAGACAGCTTACCTCAGTTGGCAGTAGTCTTAGCAGCATCCAGTCCTGATGTGGGCTTGCCTAGCTGCATGGACAAATAGCATATTGCTATTGTAAGAATGATTACTGCTGTTTAGGTTAGCAGACCTTCTCTTGGAGAACGTGTACTGTCTCTGTAGGTTAGACAGACATTCTCTACCTTTTCGCCAAAAGGCTGACCATTTATAGCCAGATCCCTGACCTCACGGGAGCATTTAGATTCAGCGATCATCATAGCTTATTGGCCTGTATTAATCATTGGCTAATTGTTTAGCTGTACATTAACCTATTGGCCAGCAACAAACAATGCTTCATCCGATCAGGTAAAGAAGGAATCTGGAACAGTCCACTTCTGAGGGAAAGGAGAACTATAACATCCCTCCCCTTGACTAAATATTGGCCTTAGAGAATACAGTCATGCAGGTCTGCTGGATGATGGTTAATCCGCTTCAATAGTTCTGGTTTGCTGCCGTCTTCGGTTTGTCGGCTCCTTCTTGCTGGCAATCCTTGTCCCTGGACATTCATTCATTGTGGCTGCATCTGTATAATTCAGTCTAATTTGATTCAGATGGCTATGATGTTGACATCCCCCGGTGTGAAGTTTTTTTTTTTTTAACACAAATCTACCAAAACTATTTTGGGGGACCCACTTTTTTTCAAAAAACTTCATTCCTCTTTTTAATTTTTTATTTTCCTTTTCTCATTTTCCTTCCTTTTTTTAAATTTTTTAAAAAAAAGGTGAGTTTGTTCAACCTTCAAAAAAAAAAAATTTTGCAGGTTTCCTGTTTCTTTATTTGGTGTGTGGGGGTGGGTTAAGAGGATATGGCTGTATGGGTGTTCCATTTCTGTGTCCATCTTTGTGAGCAATTTTTTAGTCTCCTGAACCAATCTTTCAGCCTGGCCATTACTTTCAGGTAAAAAGGTGGGCTAAAAACTAGCTCAATGCCATTATTGTCACAAAAGTTTTTAAAATGCCACTGCAGTAAATGTTGTGCCATTATCTGAGACTGTAGTTTTAGGAAGGCCATGGATAGCAAATAGCCTCCTAAGAGCTATTGTTGCAGTGGTTAGGAGTGATGGAACTTCCACTACCTCCAGCCACTTAGAATATGATTCAACTACTATTAATAGTAGTTTGCCTTTCCATGGGCCAACATGATCCACATGGAGTCTAGCCCAGGGACTTCAGGTTTAAGCCAGTGAACTGTTTTATCTTTCGCTGGCATGTTCTGATTTACTTTGCAATGCCGGCAGTGGTGGAATTTAGACTTAATATCCGTGTCCAAAGTTGGCTACCATACATATGACCTTGCTAGCTTCTTCATTCTGACTATCCCTGGATGCCCATTATGTAACAGGTTGAGCACTTGGGATCATCCAGCTAGGGGTAATACTACTCTGGATCCCCAGATAATAGTGATTTTCGATTGAGAGCTCCAACCTTCGTGACCAGTAGGCTAAATGCAATTCCTCTGGTTTCTTATTTGGCCATCCCTGCTGCATCCATTTTCCAACTTTTAAGAACCCGGGTCATTTGCGGTCAATTTGGCCACTGATTTACTGTTCAGTGGTGCTATTGTTCCCAAATCAATCATGTTAACTGACCGACTTGCTATAGTTAGCTTATCTGCAGACTCTGCAAGCAAACAACTTAACGCATCTACAAAGGGAATATGTTTTCCTTCAATGTATTGTAAAATTACACCCTCATAAAAAATTTAGCCAGCACAGCATATATGGTGAGCAAGCTGAGGGATCCATCTACTGTATGAATGATCTACCATAAAGATAGTCATGAAATTTTTTAATGCCATTGATTAAAGCCAGAGACTCTCTATCAGCCTGGGCATAATTTTTTATTAAAGGCAATAGGTCAGTAAGACCTATTATCATTTCTATGGGACAATACCGCACCTGTTCCTACTGGTGAAGCATTGCATGTTAGTACCAGCACCTTTTCAGGGTCAAAGTGTGCCAGCACCACATTGCTGTCCCACTTCCATAACTGTTTTTTTATTTATTTAGTATCCTGTATAGTGCTGCCTCAGTTTTAAGATATAAAAATCAATGAGTCCCGAGAAGGATTGTAATTCTTTCTTGCTACTTGGTGTTTTGGCTTTTTTAATTGCCATAACTTTCTATTGGGAAAGATGAATGCCACTTGCATCTATCCTAAATCCTAAAAACTCAAAATTCTTTGACTTCGAATATGTACTTATCCAAGTTTATTCTTATGCCTGCTGCTTTGAACTTATCAAGGAGTTTTTTGATGAAAGTCCAGAGCAGTTCTGGAATCTGAGCCACCAGTAAGATATAATCAAAGTAAGGTAGAGCCCCGGTATTTCAGCAGCCAGTTGATTAATCCATGACTTTCTGCAATACAGATGAGCAACCAATATACCAAAAGGCAACCGGTTCATCTTAAATAAGCCTTTATGAGTTATTATTGACAATGCTCTTGCTGCCTGATCATCGACTGGTAGCTGCAAGTTTCAAGTCAATTTTGGTAAAAATCCTTCCACCTGAGTGTGGATAGGATTTGCTTAACTGAGGGTGAATAATTATATGATGCTAGCACTTTGCTAATCATGCATCAATAATCCACACATCGCCATTGGGGTGGGTGGCCCATTCTGAGTATGATATGAACTCTATTTCCCCATCTGCTTTCCACCTTTCAAGCTCTGACTCAACGTTAGCTCTCAAGGCCAGTGGCAGTGATCTGCAACAACTGATCGGTTTAATCTCCTTATTCAGCAGTAAATGAATTGGTTGTCCTGATAGTCTGTTATAGCCTTGCTACTAGGATGCAGTGTATACTTGTTTTATTATGATATACCAGGTCTTTTTTGATACAATGGATACTGCTGACTCTGTATCCAGCTCCATTGTTACTGGCATATCATTAATGAAGATTCTGTGTTTAAATACAGGTTCACAGCTATTAATATTGTTTATAAAGGCAACTTGTTTATTTTCATTAAGATTGCCTTTGGTATGTTTCAGAATGCATTTTTCCATTCTCATATCAGCTACTTGTCTTTTCATTTTTAGACAAGCAGTTCTTATATGCCTGATTTACTTGCAAAATTAACATACAGTATGGTAGTGTGGACATTGTGCATGCATTGATTCATTACACCTATAACAACACTTATCACGCATTGTTGTTGAACTGAGTGCTTGACAGATCCTATCTTCTGTTCAAGTTTTTGTACAGTAAAATTTATTTTTTTTTAATGGCCCATGGCCTCGCTTGACATGTTATAGATTTTGCCAGTGTGGCTTGAGTTACAGCCGTTTCAAAGTCTATATCCAGCATCATTAGTAATTTGAGTCTTAAATTATGAACGTTCATTTAAGAACTCTTTGAAATCGCACATTAGTGCTAATGTCTGGATTCGCATTGTGAATTCTCTAGCTTTTTTGCTCTCCGCTTGGACACAGATTGAAATAATATATCTGCATTATTGTTAGCAGTTTTGGGGAGAAATATTCTGTGAGAATCGCCAACACCTTCGCAAAATTCAAGTCAGCCGCTGTTTCTGATCCAACTTGAGACTTTAGAATATGATATATATGACACCCAATTATTGTCATCAGTGTAACTAATTTTATTTTAGATTTCTTAATCTGATTAGCTTGCATATAAAAGATTAGACGCTCTTTGTAACTTGACCATTTCTGGGGACAACCTGGGTAAAAAGCTTCCATTGAGCCAATATTTATTTACTGCTAGTTACCACTCGATACTGTTATTTTGACAGAACTTTACTCCACTAGGGCAAGCTTGTTTTTTTAGAATGACCAGTTTTGATTGGTTTATAAACCACCAATAGTGTTTGTGGTCAATTTCTTTAACTGTCTTGGGAAAAACTTTTTCTCAATATGTCAAATGTGTTTTTTATTCGGGTTACAATATTTAATTATCCTTTTAAATATACGACAACTGCCTAATTGTGTATTTACTTATTTTGTTATTTTCCCAGCCATGGCCGAAATATTTTAAATCTAACCGCCAAATCTAGCTGGAATGAGCAGGGTTTTTTTTTACGAATACTAATAAATGTCTACAACCCCATACACTCACGTATTTTTTCTTTGTTATTTTTCCGGAAGTGATGAAAAATATCACTTGGTCTGACTGCATCAAATTCAGTTAGCTTGGGCAATCGTTTGGGCTTTTCCAGCCTTGGGGAAAAAATTATTTAGTTGTACTGCACCAGAATCTGTTGATTTGGATAGTATTTGTGATTTAATAATCATCGATTCCGAAAATTAAATGAGTGTCTAAATAAGTGCACACTCGTGCATTTACGCTCTTACTGATTCTAGCCATGGGGAAAAAAAAATTATTTTAACTGACTGCACTAAAAATCTGTTGTGTTTGGCCTGTAGTACAGACGCAACCTACAGAAAATAACACTAGCACCAGTATTATAATTAATATAATATTATACTTACAAATATATGTACAATACAGAATATTTTTAATGTGAGCTCTTGCATCCGAGTCTTCACAATCTACCATTTCCAGCTACACCTGATAGCTTGCCTCATGGGTAGGGAGAACATGACTCTTCCGGCTGTACCAGAGAGCTTGCCTTGAGTTTTTAGCAGCGTCTGGTCCTTATGTGGACTTGCCTAGCTGCGTGGATAAAGAGCATGTTACTATAGTAAGAATGCTTACTGCTATTTAGTTTAGCAGGACTTCTAGAGAATGCATACCACCTTTGTAGGTTAGACAGACATTCTCTGTCTTCAAAAGGCTGACCATTTATAACCAGATCCCTGATCTCACGTGAGCATTCGGATTTAGCAATCATTACTTATTGGCCTGTACTAATCATTGGCTAAGTATTTAGCTGTACATCAGCCTATTGGCCAGCAGTAAACAATACTTAATCCATACAGTAGTGCCACTCAGTGCAAGCCAGAATAATCAATGGATGCCAGAAGGCTTGTGCATGTACTAGATAGGGATTTTATGCATAAGTCTTCTGGCATCCATTGATTACTCTGACTTGCAATGAGTGGCACTACTGTATGGAGAGTTTTGCTTGTTTTAATAACAGTTATGAGCAAGCATAAGAAATGGTGATCATGTGATGTTTAGTGGTTTAATGTTTAATCCGATCAGATAAAGAAGGAATCTGGAACAGTCCACTTCTGAGGGAAAGGAGAACTATAACAACAATTATAATTCTATTCTATCACACATACTTCATTCTTGTGATTAAAGCAGATGTGATGGAATGAGAGTTACAAAGGAATCCGCAAATCCATTATACTTTATTACAAGACGCAATAGAAGAGTATGCAATTTAGGAGATAATGGATCATGTTGAGTTTATATAACTGTTTATAATATGTACTATATTCATAAATAAACATATATTTGCAGTATGAAAATTTTTAACATATATATATATATGTACAGTCACACAATTTTAATAACAAAAATAGACAAGCAATACTTTTTTAAAATTGTTTTAACTATTATAAGTAGTTTCCCATTAAATTAAAGCATTTTAACATATATATATATGTACATTCACACAATTTTAATAACAAAAATAGACAAGCAATATTTTTTTAAAATTGTTTTAACTATTATAAGTAGTTTCCCATTAAATTGAAGCAACTATAAAAAAGGCTAACAGATTTTTTTTTAAAAAAAAAAAAAAGACAGATTACTATTTTTTATTCTTAAATTAGAAGGATTTATTCCCTTTTAATCAATGGGGAATTTAAATAAAAAGCATTGGAAGTTAATCTTTTTAGTCTATTTATATGTGCCTGTCAACATTTTAATCAGTTTTTCAGGGCAAGGATTGTTTGAAATTTTCTCCAAATTCTGCAGTCCAGGACATTTAGCATTCATCATTTGGGAAAAAAAAAACTACTTCTCATTCTGTGTTCTCAGGCTATTGTCCGGATCCATTGGTCGTGGATAGCGGAATGACTTTTAGATATGAAAGGCAACTATGAATATCAAACAGTGCTGACCAAGAGTTCCTACTGCCTTTTAGGATAGAAGGTTGGTTCATTGAAGACTAGGTACTGTTTCCAGTATAAACTCTTTTTCTGTCACCCTTTTTTTTTTCTTTGGTCACAAGTTATTATAGGGCCCAGTCATCATGAGCCTCTCGTGCCACTGAACATCTTATAACTGTAACAATGGGTCTGTGTGTTTGTGCAACATTTCCATCTTCTAACTATACACCCAACATTTCTGACTTTTTTGTTTTTTTTAACTCAAGCCTTCGCAAATTAAAAAAGCATTAATGGAGGAGAGGGCAGGATTAGTAGAATGGCAATCCTTAGTTGTGATCTTCACTTGAATCAATTTGGAACTGAATTTAAGTGAGACATGAGTTTCAGCAACAAAGATCGTAAGTTTAGGTAGCCCTTACCTACAATGGAACTGAAAGGGGTTAGAAAATGTCTAAAAATGACCTCTCTCAAAGAGTCTGGCTAGGTTGTTGCACCTGGAAAATTACTCATTTCAGTAATAGAAATAATAATAGTAAGAATAATATCAGTAGTGACGTAGTAAATGGCAGTGCTATAGATAAGTACCACAAAATATAATTCTAATTTTTTTCTAAATATAGATACATGGAATGTCAGAATTTTACTTGATACAACTCTTCAAAATCAGAACAGAGAACTGCACCTGTGGTTAAAGAACTGTCAAGAGTCAAGATTGATATAGCTACTCTTAGCAAAACTTATTAGTCAGAGGAAGAAAATTTATTAGAATAGATGGATACAAGTTTTTTTTAGAAATGCAAGCTAGACAGTGAAAGAAGAATGTTACAGTATTAGATTTCCTGTAAGATCTAATTTAATATCTTCTATCATTAAATTCTTCATTGTATCGATGAAAAATTAATGATTTTAAAGTTTGCTTTGCGTAATGTAATAGAGCTCATTTTATAAGTGTCAATGCTTTAACCATAGATTCAGAGGAGAAAAGCTTTGGTTCCTTGTTAGTAGCAACAATATTAAAGATCAAATTTTTCTTCATAGTGATTGTAATGCATGTGTTGGTACATATGAAAGACTGGCCAAATGTTATTGGAAATAATGATATTAGGGCTGAAAATTCAAATGGTTTGTTATTATTGAATTTATGCACAACACACAGATTATCAAACATTTTGTTTAGGCAGAAAAACTATTACAAAGAAACATGAGTCAGAATGTCAGAGAAGTTCACAATGCAGGAGCATTCACAAGCTCAGATTGTAGGACAGATCATAAATTAGTGTGCTCCAAAATTAAAATGATAGTTACACTAAAAAAATAAGATATTATTCCAATCATATTCACAAGAAAATTGATGTTTATTCTTTAAAAGAATCTGCTATATATAATAAATTTCAACATCTATTAAATTCTAAAATTTCTAATTTTGGATCTTCAGAACTATCATATTATTAGAGCATAGAAAAAGAACAATAACTTGTTTTCTGACAGTGATCATATTATTAGTGATTTAATTAAAAAGAAACATGAGGCATTCTCTGCTTAGCAAAATGTGAAACTTCATAATAAATATAAAAATCTGAAAGCAGTTAAACGACCGACAAGAAGGCTTAAAAATGATTGGTGAACTAATACAGCAAAAAAAGATACAAAAATTCGCTGATCTGTCATTTTACATCTTTTTTGATGCATTGAAAGCAACATATGGACCTCAGAAATAATATCACAATCCTATTAAATCTAGCAATGACCCTCTCATATGATAATGATAATTTGAACAGGTAGAATGAGTATTGATACAAAAATTGATATGACATATCCATTTTATCTACTCATTTAGATTTGGACAAAGATAGGTAGCTTAATGAAGTCAAAACAGCTCTTTGTAATCTTAAAAATGGAAAGGCTGCAAATTATGATTAAAAAAACTAAGAGAAGTTTTAAATAGGACAATATGTTTTGCTTCAAAAATATTTGGAATTTTTTAGGAATATCCGGATTCATGAAATTGTGGCATCTGATCTTAAAGAAGCTTTAATTGTTCCAAAATAGGCAAGATTGTTGTAATTATTATGGAATATCATTACTGAAGCAGTTATATATATATGCCATATTATATATATATTGTTGCCATAAAGTTATAATACTGACATTTTAAAATAATAATGTGTAAAATAATTTAATTATGAAATTCAATTTTGATATGAAATTTAATATTGTGTAGGAATGGGGGGGGGGGGGTCAAATCAGCAAACAAAAATTAATTAATTAATTAAAATCAACTGATGATCAAAATAATGTATGAATTAAAATCTAATTTTGGAATTTATATTTACTTTACCATTGTCATTACAATTAAAGGTGACAAGCAATGTGCAATTACTGTGGGGATTAGATAAGACCAAATGTATTTGGAATTTAATTAAGAAAAATACAATTAGTAAATTTTAAAATTAAACTAGATCAAGATTACAATCAGTAAGATTTTTTTTGCATAATAAAGAGAAGAATTTTCTCAAGTTTTAAAATTAATTAATCAATTGGGAAAACATCTGGATGCCTTTGTTTTGAGGGATAATCCTAGAGGCAAGGAAGAAAGAGTCCTTGTATAGTTTTTCTAAGCTGTTATAGATTATGTCATGGAGAAGTGTAAGTCCCACGGTACTTATGAAATGTGATGCCGCTAAAGAAAGTCCCTGCCTACAATTGACAATCCAAATTGCTGACATGCTATTCTGTTGCCATCAAGAGAAAGCCTTCAGTATATAATGCCACTGAGTGACCAGCCAATATCCGAGGGCATATTACAGAAAACCTATGAACTACACTGGGGAATATCAAGTGTAGCATTTTATCACCTATCAAAATCCTTCACGAAGGTCTGTTAAAATAGTGATTTATTTTTAACTTTATAAATCTCAATTTACCGGTAAACAATTCTTGCATCTTTTTTAATATCCTGTTTCCTTTGCTTGAGTAAATTGTATTAATCTTTCTTGAAAATATGTATTCTTATTGTATTATTTAAAATATTCTTGTTGTATTATTAAAATGTTTTTTTATTGTAATATATACGCTTAATTAATTTGATATTTAAATAGAGATCGAATATTGTAATATATTCTATCCTTCTCAAACATGCTAGACTTATTACTTAAGAATCAGATGGAGAACATTTTAGTAAATATATTTCACTAAATATTTTGATGTTATCTAAAGTTAAATCCAATAATTAAATAAAAGCAAGAAATTTAAATCCCTCCTCTTTAGTTGTGAATTTAAACTTGTCTATTTAAAATCTGTTCTTTCAAAGATGTCATTTGGCCATTAACACAATTACAAATGGTTTATAAACAACTTTCAATTTTTAAATCGAGTGTTAAGAAGTTAAAACTTTATTTGAAAAGAACAAATATATATGTATACTGCAGATACACTATTTTCAATTCTATAAAACTTATGTTATAAATAATGAAGTATATGATGCGATAGTTAATTCTATAAAACTTTTAATACAATTTAGTTTAATATATTCTCATTGTAGGCTGTCGTATCAATATTTCCTTATATCTGTAAGACCTATGGGGCGGATCTCCAATTGAGAAGGGAATAATTTTATCAGCAGAATTTTTTATATATACAATAACTATGTAGACCCTGATTTAGTATCATGTAATAGACATTCACATACGGTAATCTTATGACATGACCGTTCCCTTTTTATATGTATATTTAATGTTTAAGTCGAATATTATATAACTTTAGCGTTCTTCCGCAGGTATATATCCCTGCTTCGGAAGATTTAATTTGTCAGGTTCTGTTTGTCTAAGTTCCACATAAATGTGGGAATGTTTTATTTTATTTCAGACCTGGAGGGTCTTGTTCTCATCTTGTTACCAGTACAGCGGATCGTTCCTGCCTGTTAATGACAGTTATTAAGGGTTATATAAAGACGCTCATTCCTTCATTCCATGACCCAATTATTGTATAAAATTTGGATCTAACTTCACAAAAGTGAATATATTCCCTTCATTGCCTTCTTGTTGGATTTATTATTACATTAGCAACTCAGTACCACATCTCTTATCCTTATGTATAGTCAAGTCTGATATTTCAGCATTTCTGGGTCATGATCGTGAGAGTTATGCAATCATTTATTTTAACTATATTTTCTAGAGCTAATTAACTCTTATTTTACCTTGTTTCATCATATACCTACTGCTCCAAAGGTCACAAAGATATATATATCAACTTACGTCCTTTATATGTTATACATGGAAACCCTTAACATACATAATCACTGATTAATGTAATTTCCATTATCTCCAATGAATCTAGCAACAAATTAAGTGGTGTATAAAGTGTTTCTATTTTCACATATATATTACATTGAGTGTGTTGTTTGCCACAGGCGAATCATATAAGTATAATCTAATTCTAAGAGTCTCTTCTCCCTGATCACCGAGCTAATAAAAATGAAGTATTATGTGGGGTTGGAATGAGTTGTGGTGGTATAAGTTATCCTAGTGATGATTTTGATGCTATTGTGTGCTTATTCTGACAGTTACATTACATCAAAAGTGTTTACAAGAATTTTGTTGAATAGATTGCTTGTTTACAAGAATTCTGTTGAATAGATTGCTTGCAGTTATAGATGAATGGTTACCAGAGAGTCAATATGGCTAAGGACCGAAGAAGCACTGTAGGTATGATTTTTGGTCAAAGCATTTGATTCAATTACTAGGACAGATTTATGGTTATTGTTTGAAATTAATTTTTTTTCTCTCTCTCTTTTTTTTTTTTTTGGAATTGGAGTATTTATACTCACTTTTGGGTGGCTGATTATTATTATTATTTCAGACATTAAACTCCTCTTTTAAAATATGACAAAATACTAATTTTTTACAATAAATTCCTTAAATATGTGCATATCACACCAAAAAAACACAGATATCAACTTCTGACTCATTGAATATATCCAATGTTTCCTTACATTACGTTGCACAATGAATATATTTGAGCCGATGAATTTATAATCGACGTTAACACCATCATGGATTCTAAATGATCATCATTCAGATGATCATTCATAATAATAATGAATAATCATCAGCAAATGCTGAATACACACAACTGCCTCACTTGTCAAAAATGTATTTTTTTTCTGTATAACTATCTACTTTTGGTTACCATTACTTTATTTTAAACTCAGTCATTTCAAAATGTCTTGTCAGTCCATCAGTGGGACACAATTGATGTCTTGCCCACTGTCTAAAATAATTAAAATAAAACATCAATATAATTTAGAAAAAAAAATACTGTACTTAACCTCATTAATAATGGACTTTCTATTAAATTAAAATTATATACAATACACAAAAATACATATATATATACTTTTTTGCAAATAGAATGATGAAAATTGATAAGTAAAATATAAAAGATATATTATCTAAGTGATATTATGTTGGATCACATGTCTATGGCTGAATGGCTATATACAATGAATATTATAAAATTATATTGTTTAATAATGATACAGCATTGGGACTTCATTACATAATTATATTTAAGATATATATAATGTAAAAAATAAAAAGAACCTTTAAATAGTCTAATATAGGGGAAAAGCCTTTTCAACAGTTTCTCATAAAGAAACAGTGAAAAAAAAGCATTACCTAATTACTGGTAACAAGGTTTGAGTAGTTTTCCATTTTTGTTTTACCCTTTAGCTAAAAATAACTAAATATCTGAATTGGTCACTTGAAAAAAAAAAAAAAAATCTATGCCTGTTTAAATCTAAAAAAACTTTCCAGGTTTTATCTAATTCAGACTGAAACTCCCATGTTATGCATATGGTAAGCAGATGAATTGGAGATCTTTCTATAAATATAATGTAAATAATCAAAAAATAAAAAAGGAGACAAAAGAATTTATTTAAAAATAAATTAAAAAAGATGATGTATTATTGACATCAAAGATATGTTATCATGGTAAATTTTACTGTGAAATTCTTATAACAACAAAATGAGATATGTCCAAGTATATATTTTTTAATAATAAACTTAATAATCTTCCTTCTGATCATGTTTTACTGATGATTGGGATATTAATTTTCATCAATCCCTTATTAAAAGTTATAAATAATTCTTAAAAAGCCTATTCCAATATAATAAAATATTCATATTTGAATGTTACCATTATCAGCATTCTCAAACATGGTCAATTTACTGCAAAATCCAGCCTCTGTGATTTTCTAACTTCTTCTCAACATCATAACAGCAAATTTTTTTGTTTCATCCTAGGTCTTTTACAATTTCCTGGGATCCAGTTTAAGATTTTAACTATCCATCTATTATCTGTCTTCTTCCATCATGTCCAGCCCAGTTCCATTTTAGTCTCTAG
The DNA here is from genome assembly GCA_028023455.1 of Epiperipatus broadwayi. Classification (NCBI taxonomy): domain Eukaryota; kingdom Metazoa; phylum Onychophora; class Udeonychophora; order Euonychophora; family Peripatidae; genus Epiperipatus; species Epiperipatus broadwayi. The sequence goes on from JAQFVV010006206.1 coordinate 12,745,765, forward strand.
TTATCATTAATGCCAATGACACCTGTTTGTTTTCTCACCAAAATTTTGTTTTCAATCTCTTGTTATTTCTAACATACATCTCTCAATAATTTATTAAGTGGTCTTAAATCTTAGTGTTGTATCCAATATTTCAGAATCACAGGAAATAGTAAAACACATTTATTAAAAATCTTCCTTTCTAAATACATAGACATATTTCATTTTAATATGAAGTTATTTCTAAGAAAAGTACTCCATTCAATTTTAATCCTATAATTAATATATCTTTATTTTTTCCTTCTGAGAAAATACAATGGACATTATACTTTAGGCTTTTTAGAATCTATCTTTAATTGTATTTTCTTATTTTCATCTCATAAAACTTGCAGCATTTCCCAGAGTGTTAATGCATTATTTCCAAAAACAACCATATCATCTTGTAAACTCTGGATGACTGAAATTTTTACTTCCTTAGCTTTCCATTTTAATCCACAATATTTCTTATAAAACAGTTGTAAAAATTTGTAGATATGAAATGACCCTGCTAAATACTATTTTTAATGTTAATCTTCTTACTATAATCATGTAATCTAATCATTACTTTTACATTGCAATAAATATTCTTCAGAATATGATAATATCCCAGATATATGCAGTGCTTTAATCACTGTAGAAATACTTAAAGAATCAAATGCCTTTTCATAATTTACAAATTCAAAATATAATGATACTTCATATTCATTGGTTCTTTCTATAACTTTTTTCAATAGCTGGATGTGATCCACTGTATTAAAACCACTTTTAAATCCAGTTTTTCTTTTATGTAGTTAAAATCCCAAGTTTGCTGTGGTTGTAATTATCTTGATAAAAATTTGTCAGAACTGATGTCTGCAATTTCTATTAACTTCTTTATTATCTTTCTTAAATAATAATATTACTAATGCATTCTTCCAAACATCTGATACAACTTTATCATTGAGACATTTGATATACAACTTTGCCAACAATTTTTCTATTTCTTCATGTTTCTTTTATGACATCAATTACAATTCTATCATTTCTGGGAGGTTTTTCTTTTATCAGACATTTAATAGCATGTTGTACTTCTTTATTTCCATATAATTTTTTATCAAATTCTTTCATACATTTCATGATGTCATCTCTTTTTTAATACTAAATCCATCTTTTCTTCTTATTGCAGAAATTCAAATATATTCCTTTACACTTTTGAGACTTTTCTTCTCTTCTATAGCTTATCTTGCTAATTCACAATTATACTTTCTCACATCATTATTAACATTTTTTCTTACCATTTTACAAAATTCTGGGTATTCAATTCTTCTTAATGAATCATTTTTATATATTTTCATCTCTCTTTTTTTTTTTCATTCATCATTTTGTCTCAGTATAACATTTACTGGTAAATTACTTTCTTGGAATTAATTATTTTTCATGTAGTTTTTAATAAAGTATCAGTTATTTTCTGAATTGATTTCAGCCCCATCAGCACTTTTAAAATGATTAACAAATTCAAATTAAATTTGTTTGGGTATTTTTGAAGATTAATATCAATTGTTAATACGTCTTTTTAAATATCTTTTGTCTCTCTAGATGTGCATTGACACATTTTTTTATATCTCACTGATCAATGATCATTTCCTATATTTAATCTCTTATCAACTTCATAATCTTGGTATATATATTTTCTGTTAATCAAAATATAATCCAATTCTGTTGTACTTCATTTGGAGGTTTCCAAGTGCATTTTCATCTAGTATTTTTCTCAAAAATGAATTTATAATATATAGTTTTTATTTTTCTGAAATTTTACAAATTTATGTTTTCTTTCATCTTTATCACTATAATCAAATTTACCTACAGCAGTTTCATCTTTCAATCGCTTACTAATTCTATTGCAGCTATAACAATGGTTATACTACAATGCTGAAGAAGAAAAAAATGTTTAATATAAATTCAATAAATGAGTAATAAATAAACAAACTGCCATATAGGTGTGTGCACATGTCACTTGAGAAATAAAAATGTAAACTGCCTAAAAATTAAAAGAAAAAATTCATGCACATTATTAATATATTAAATATTTACTTTGTGATATGTAAGATTATGATAAATTATATTGTAATTTCAGATTTTTCTTCACTATTAATAATTATGTAAGGTTTAATACGCTTGACGTATATAGTGAAATTAAATTCATAAAAAATTACACTAATATTTCTTAAGGCTAAGCACTTTCAGAGCATTCGACTCCATATTCATAGCCTCCAAATCTAATAATTTATGCAAATCTATGCAAGCTCATTTATATTGTCCATCTCTTTGATATAGAAAAGCATGTATCCTTCCTGTTTATTGCCTTCAAGTCTCTTGCTATATACCATGCTTCTTTCACCTTCCTTTTGATGTCATTTCTCTCAGTGGAAACTATTTCAGCACATGCAGGTTCAAATTCATGATTAGCCTCTTTTTGGTGGTTTACAAATACTGAGCTGCCCTCATTTCTGTTTAATACTCTTTTGTATAAGTATTTGTGTTGTAAAGGAAAAATGCTTTTAATACGCAAGAGAATTTTGAATGGTGTAGTTTAGAAAAATTTAAAGCATTTCAAACCTTATTTAATCTGCTTTTCAAATGGAAGTTTTAATTAAACAACTTGCCCATTTTTATAGAAAATAGGATGGTGGATTTGAAAAAAATATTAAGAGTTAAAATTGATAATATTTTAAAAGTTATAATTAAAAAATTAAAAGTTGGCAGTGAATTTTTCTTCTTCCTATGTTAACAAAATGTAAGAGACAAGCTATTTTTTTCTCTTTTTTTTATTTATTAAAAAAACATGATATAATATACTAAAATTTATATCCACAATATGTTTTGGAGAGAGTAAAGAGAAAGTTTTTCAAAAAATATGTTGTAATAAAGCAAAGAGGTATAAATAGGTCGGAAACAAGCAACTAGGGATTCATATTATTATCATTATAATTCTAGGAGCTTAGAAGATTATTTCAGTGTTTTGCATTAGAGTGCAGTCTACTACTGAAGCCATGTTGCCTCATCCATGCTAAAGAGAAAAACAACTGTTGATTAAAACATATTCTACAATAAATCATATTTTATTGACTTTTTTAAAGTATTTTTCAATACTACAATCACAACAGTCAGTATGATGATTTTATTTAGAAGAAATCCATTTACCATGTGTGCTAGATAATCAAAAACCACACCAATTAAAAATGCAATTCGGATCCAGAAATTAATCTGAAGTTTGAAAAACTAGTTTCTGTAATGCTTCTATAATGCCATGAAGGAAGAAATAAAGTGCCGTATAAATTACTCAATCCCTACAGGTAGTATACTTCATAAAACATCACTAGTTCTGCTGTATTTACTCTTTCTAACATCACCAGTGTTCGAGGAGAAGATCAACATTAGAATAACTAAGGAAAAGCCAATAAGCATCACATGATCACCATTTCCTATGCTTGCTCATAACTGTTATCAAATCAGGCAAAACTCTATATGTATTGCCAATCAGTGCAAGCCAGAACAATCAATGGATGCCAGAAGGCTTTTGCCTGTTTGAATAACAGTTATGAGCAAGCATAGGAAATGGTGATCATGTAATGTTTATTGGCTTAAAACCAATCCTGCCTAATATGATAGTGGTGGCTATGGTTATTAAAGAACCAAAGACACCAAAATGTATGGGTATTGAACTGAGTTCAGACCTATATGACTATTTAAACTAATGAGCTTGGATTGAGAATATTATAGTGTTTTCAATTTAAGACTCATAGTTTTGTAGTTAAGTAGAGATAAAAGGTGGTTACTGGAGAGTTGCATTAGATCCTAAGATCTAGGTGCAGTGGTCTCAGATCCAAGGCTATTCACTGATGAAGGCCATAAGCCAGAAACTACTTCTGGAGATATTGGATGAGTAGGCACTAGATGGGGATTTTATGCACAAACCTTCTGGCATCCATTGATTACTCTGACTTGCACTGAGTGACAATAAGTATAGAGAGTTTTGCCTGTTTAAATAACTAAGGAAGGCAACAGTAAAATATTAAAATAGCAGTACTTGAAAAAAACAATGGTTAGTGACTAATTCAATATTTGATATAGTAAGATCTTATCATTATAAATATATCTTTTGTTTCTATAATATTTGTATATATATACAACAGTTTTATTTATTCATTATTAAATAAATTGTTAACTTTTTTTTTTATTAATCCATTTAATTTGTTTTTGTAATTTAATCCAAATATATGTTTGTCACACTTATATTCTAGTTAATATTCACAGCCCTGAGAAATCATGTAAATCCATTGGGAAACATGCTGAGATGGCAGTAATAACTGATGATAATCGTTCATTTAAAAAACGAAACTTTTCCAAAAATAACTTTGGTTTGGCACCTATGAGTTTCTTTTTATTGAAACTGAAAAATAAATAAATTATTTTTGGGAGTACTTGTATTTTTAAATTATAAATCATTACAATATTACATATTTGAATTTTATTAACCATTCAACTTATTATTTATTTGAACCAAAAGTTAAAAAGTTTAGAATGTGCATCTTGAAGATCTCATTATATATTTGTATCTTTGATTGAATATAATTGGTACCTAGGTTCTAACCCATCTGTCATTTAATATAAATATAAATACCATTACAATATATATAATTTTCATTTTTAATATTTAAATGCAAATGTTATCAAATTTCTTGGAAAAATGGAATGTAAAATCTGTTGTTTTATATATAAAGTAGCTTGCACATCAGTAAAGGATCAATTCATTAATAATAGAACTGCTATCATTATGACTCTGTAAGTCTACTGATGACTAATTTATTGCTATCACTAATTCTCATAAATATCATAGATCAGAAGTTTAACCTCAAATTATCAAAAAAAAAAACTTTTTTCCTCCTGTTAGGAATTGAAGCAAGAATTAATACATTTTTGATATATAGTTTTATGTTCCAGTAATAAATAGAAACCTCTCTAAAAATAATAAATGTTATCCAAAATTTTAATACATTAATATATTCTAATATGAAAATTGAGATAACATTCAATTAAAGTGAAAGCTTTGTAAGACTTGAAATGTATCTAAAATCTAAAAAATGTTTTTGAAAATTAAAAAAAAAAACAATCTATCATTTAAAAAAATAAGCAATATGTAAAAAATTATAAATTTACTTATGCCTGTTAAAGTTTTGTAGAACCATTCTTTAAAAACAAAACTAATTTTTCCATTAAGTCACTATTAAGAAAAGAACAGAAAACACATCAATTAAAGCAACTTACTAATGAATTAATTATTAATGCATTACTTAAATAATGCTAAAATAGTTTTAACAACTGACGTATTTAACTAAACAAATAGTTCTCACTCATCTAGTTTATAGAAGACAAAAATCTTTTACATATACTCCACATATGAACAAAATTTAAATCAACTAGATAATAAAGCATTAATAGTTACTTAAGAGTGAAAATTTTTTTCCATTACTTGTATGATAAAGAATTCAAACTAGTAAATGACAATCAACCATTAATGAAAATAGTACACCTATGGCAGTACAACTATCTTTGCTATGATGGAGTAATAAATTAATTAAACACAATTACAATCTATAATATATAAGTAATATTATTTTATAAAGCTCAGACGATATTGAAATTAAACTGAGAGAGTGCAAATTTCTCAAGCGCTTATGACTACCAACAGTCAATCAGATCTTAAGTACTGGGACAGAAAATTCTCTGTCCCATTCTCTGTCCCAGTGCTTAAGATCTGATTGGCTGTTGGTAGTCATAAGCACTTGAGAAATTTGCACTCTCTCAGTTTAATTTCAATCTATAATATAGTAAATAAAAAGCAACAGGTGATGCTGTTGCCCTTTACAGAATATTAATTACAGAATGATTAGCAGATCCAGGATGGGAGACAATCATTAACATAACTGTAGTAGACTGATGATTATTTAGTACCTCAAGAAGTAGCTTAAAGATAGACGGTCAAGTAAATAAGCTATTAATATATCTCAAATCTAGGTGCATCCTAAAGACTTAAAATTCCACTCTGCGTAGGTATATATTAATGATAGATATTATACGTGGTGATCTCACTTATTTAGAAATTACAAAGCTTCTTATGATAAGTGCAAAAAAAAAAAAGAAACAGTAAATGAGTTTTTAATGCCTCATTTACTATTCCTGTTATTAATGGGCTTTTTTTACACTTATAACACAAAGCTATGTATTTTCTAAATAGAAGTTTGTCTAAAAAATAATATTTGATTTAGATCTCAATACATGATACTTTAATAAAGCAATAAAAAAATGATAAAATCACAGATAATGATACAATTTTTGTGCAAGAAAATATATAAACCATATAAAAAACACGAAGAACATATCAATAGTGAAAAAAATAGATATACCAAGACATTTTGATAATGGTGAGTCCAAAGATGTAAAATAAAACAGAATACAATGAACTTGGGAAAAAGATGTAGAAAAATCAACAAAAATTTCTAGCAGGCCAAGATGAGCATAAAATTAGGTTGAATTTGTCAGTTGAAACAATCCAACAAAGAAGAATAATTAAAACTAATTTTTAGTTATAAAAACAAATTAAAATATTTATAAAAATACTATTATTGTAAACAGGTGTAAAAATTAATTGTGAACAACTCCAAACGTAGGATGACTAAGTTAACAGTATTTTCTAAAACATAAATACAACACATATGAATCATATATTTATCAATAACTCCATTTACCAGTTAGAAACATCACAGAAAAATTTTCAATAATATTCTTTAAATAACTATAATCAAAAATTAATATTAGCAGTTATAGTTAAATTGTGATTGTTATTATTTGGAAATATAATATGTGGTTGTTATCAAAAAGATTTTGATTGTTATATAAAGAATTGTAAATTAAAGCAAAGGAGAATTCATTTAAAATTTATAAAGCTTCCAATTTGTAAGATTCACTCTGCAATCAACAATAAATAGTAATTCATTGAGACATTCTGGAGATATTATTAATGCAAGCTTTTACTAAAATTAATTATTAAAATGCAATAACACAATATTATTTCTCTTCTTCAGCACATTTTATGTATAAAAATTAAATAATTATATAATTCGAATATTTCTTATGTGTATATTTATTTAATTCTAAATTAAAATAGCCAAACCAAGTCATTTAAAATAAAACACATTAAAAAATTTAATATTTGAAGAAATATAACATGTAATACAATAAACACTAAACTAATATTTTCAAAATGGTAAAAGAAAATACAATTTTCAAATCCAACATGGAAGAGTCAATTTAAAAAAATATGCATCCTTGAAATATTCAGAAACAGTATCTAAACTTCATGAGAACATATTACATGTTGCTATAATAAATTTCCTTTTAATTTTAAAATATTGCTACGGTAGTCAAGTTTTAGTGTCAGTGAAAAATGATTAAATATACATATATAAATTATATTACACCTCACATTTAAAATTACTAGGGCAGCTTTCGACGCAGTGCACCTATATCAAAGCTAGATAAATTAATACACGTTAGTTAATACTGGTTGTTGTAGATAAAAAAGTTTTGTCTACATTTCATGTTCCACTACAATGTTTTTGCAGATTGTGTGCATTTCTAATGCAATGGAATTATAGATTTTAACATGAAAATTGGTGTTACAGACATCTAGCAATTCTAAAGTAGACAGAGATGCTGGTGTAATAAAAATCGTAGTCACACAAAAAAGTATCTAACAATTGGAAAAAATGTTCAATTATAAGTTGCAACTGTTAATCTTAACACTACTTTATTTTGCTAATTGTATCGAGTATACTACTAATACTTCCATTATCTTGAAATCAAATTATTTTATACCCCCCCCCCCATTCTTCTTTTAAACTTTAGAAAAATTGAATGCTATTATTTTAAAAATCGATTCCATGGCAACTTACAAGATTAGTCTCAATTTTTTACAGTAATTTAAATTATTTTTTTAATAATAATGAAATAACAAACATAAAAATATGCATATCAACTTATATTAAAACTTACGAAAAACATCTCCAATATGTGATTTTTGACATCTGTCAGTATTTAAACAAGAAAGAGTTACATATCTATTTTTTATTTGGTTAATTAAATTACAACGAAAACAAGGATAAAATTTCAATGGGGTATTCAATATGATTTGTAAAACCATTTAGTTCAATTTTCAGATTAGAAAAATATGGCCGAATCTGAAGATTTATGGGAATTCTCGAGAATTATAAACTCTCGAGATTTTGTAGTTAAGGACGCATTTGTTGTTACCACAACTATATTTTACCACTTTATTTGCAAAAGAAAAATAGTAAAAGACAGAATTGTTTTTTACATTTTTTTTTTTTTTTTTTAGAAAAATCACTATAGAATTTTAAACTAATAACGCTAAAAAAAAAAAGTTTAAGTCAATTACATAAGTGATCTTTTAAAAATAACTTTATTTTATATAAAATGTATTTAATTTATCTATAATGGACCTCCGACTTCATAAAAGACCCATAGAAAGGATAGTTCCAGGTTTTACGATTCAGGCTCAACAAAAAAATGTTAAGGTAAATTATATTTATTTATTGCATATTGAATATAGTAAATATTGTCAAGTGTAAAATAAATTGGCATCCAATAGGGCTTTCTCCAAATATATATATAAAGTTTTTAAATTTCTTAATCAGTAATGTGATTTGAATGGATTGGATCACATCTTTAAATTTATCAAATCGTTAATCACTGGTTATTAATTTAATAGCAAAATGAGCAATTCAAATTAACAAAAACGATGTATTTTTAATACATAAAAAATACAAATCTGGAAGCAATAAAGTCTTTACTTTACTAGTTTAATCCAGTTTTTCAGAGTCATAGCTACTTTTCTCTCCTTATTATAACTTTTAGATTTTTTTTTTTACTTTTCTCCTTATTAGTCTAGAAATGTTTTAATAATCATTTAGTAGGCGCTCTGATTCTTTTTTTTAGATATTTGGAGAGCCAGCGAACTAAACAATAAATGTGATGCCTATTTTTGAAAAAAAAAAATGTTTTTGAAGTTTTTGGTTAAACAAGAATCGGACAGAAATTGACTCTTTTCAATACATTTGGTGTTAGTTTTGAATTAAGATGCTGTTTTGCAGATTTCGATAAAACAACGATGAGAAAAGAATAGTGATCACACACCCCCCCCCATTAATATCTTAAAAAGTAGTTGCTTTTATTAGTTCATTAAAATTATCTAAAGGTTTTTTTAAAACGCCTGTAGTAATATTTTGAGAACACCATATACAAAAGTGATTATTTTGAGTTCATTTGTTTGCAAAAAAAAACAACACCTAACTAGTTATTTTTCTTAAGGTTTCTTAATAGACAAGAAAAATCTACTTGTCACTTTAAAATTGTCAATAGTTTTTTTTGTCACATCTCCAATGTAACATTATTTCAATTGAAAAACAGAAAATTACTATTTTCGCTTTATTTAGGTAAGAAAAAATTATCGTTTCCTTTGGTTTTATTACCCCCCCCCCCTGGTGTAATCCCATATTAAAATTTCTACATTTGAATTTCTATAGTTATTACCTGCGTGTGTGAAAAATCTACCAGATTCTTGTCCTGAAAACAGTGCTAAACCCTCAAGAAGAAAGTTTGTACAAAGTAAAAAAATCTAGTAGATGCTTAACCTAACCAAAAATAATGGGGATCAACTTCTAAAAAAGACCAATTCTACAAACTAACATAATCTAGCTTGACATAAAAGCAATGATAAACCTGACGACAAAAAAAGTTAACTTTCATCAGGTACTGATATATTTATGTATACTATATTTGATTTTCTTTTCAGATTCTATATTTACCCAATGAGTGGAGCCACTGAAGCCATAAGATAAAGAAACAAGGGAATAAAGATGTGTATGTTATAGTAGGGACAAATAATTTGTCAGAGCCATCAAAGAGAGTAATAGATGAGTATAGAGAATTGATTAGGAATTTGAGTGAGATTAAAAGGAAGAGTAGTAATAGTTGGATTATTGCCAAGATTTGACAATAAGTAAATGTTAGATAGAACATGTTCTATAAATGAGAGATTGAAAAAATTTTGTAAGAGAAATGATATTATGTTTGTGGATCTGTGAGATTTTTTTATTAGTAAGAGGGAATTATATAGTAAAGATGGATTGAACTTAGCAAAACAAGGAAGTGAATTATTAGGGAGTTTGATTTATAAAGAATATAGTTTGGGAAACTTTTACAGGGGAGTGGGATTTTGAATTGCAGTGTTATAAAAGAATAGACAGGATGTAAGAAATAAGCAACGGGTAATTGATTTAGATATAAATGTAGATATGGAGAGGGAATGGCTCTGTAAAATTAATGGTAATCAAGTTATTTATAAATGTAATGGAGAAGAAAAAAAATCAAAAGAATTTATAAAAGAGTAGTTAGTAAAGAAGAAATTGTTAAAATTGGATATTTGAATATGCATGGTGGCACCCCTTTACTAACACATAATGCATCGTTACCGTAAGTTAATTCTGCTACTGTCACTTCCTTCAATACAATTCTAGCTTCATCTTACTTATTATATGAAAACAATTTCTTTATCAGTCTCTTCCTTTTTTTGCTTCATATATCAATTTTTTCTTCCATTCAACCAAGAAATTTCTCTGATTACTTAAGATGATTTCCAAATAGTTATACCTATTTACCACATTTAATTTTATATTCCCCAATAAAAATTCTTTCTCATCTTTCTCCAGTATTTATGATCATTACTTTTGATTTTTCTTCACTAAATTTAATCCTCATTTCTTTACCTGTTGTTGTGCATATCTTCAGCATAACTTACATATCTTTTTTACTTTCTGTGTACAAAAAGATATCCGCAAATAAAAGATTTGATAATGTATATACTTCCTTGCCACCTATTAATGGTATCTCTACCCCTCTTCCTAGTCTTTCTATTGCTCTCTCCATTTCTCTCAAATATAACAAAACATAGGCATCCTCACCTTAGTCCCACCCCATTTTTAACTTTAACTGATTCTATATTTCCTAATTGATATGTATAGTAATTATTTTCATACAATCTCTTAATAAGATCCACTAAAGCTCTATTCATTTTTAAATTTATTAAATTTACCCATAATCTATTTCTATTTACTCTATTATATACTTTATATCTATAAAAATCATATATAACTGTCTACCTGTATTTCTACTCATAGCTACAAGTTGTGTAACTACAAAGAAACTATCTCCTATATGCTTATCTGATTGAAAACCTCCTTGCATTTCTCCCACTATATTATTTTCTTCAATCCATTTTGTAACTTCCAGGCACTATATATGTGAAAACTTTATATAACAGTGATATTACCACTATCTATCTATAATTGCTTAACTTTCTACGATCCTTATCCTTTCCTTTAAATAGTAACCTTACTCTTGTATTATTCCAACTATTCAGAAAATCTCTCTTCTGTGCCATCTTATTAAAACCTGACAATAGGTTTATTTTTGCCCTGTTTTCTAAATTCATTACCATCTCTGCTGCCCATCCATCTAAACCTCTTGCCTTTCCACTTTGCAATTTCTTCCCTGCCTCATTCAATTCATTTTCTGTAAACCTAATATTCCCATTATTATATGTTTTCAGGTTTGTTATCACTCTGTCCTTCACATCTAACATTTTTTTTATATCCATTACATTCTTATTTAAATATGTCTAATTCTTCTCTAAAGTTACACTCTATTCTCTCATTATCTAGTAATACTATTTCTCACCCCTACATTTCTTCTTTTAATGTATTTTCAAAATTTTTTTACTCTCAGCTTTTCCATTTTTATCAATATCCTTTAACAATTTACTATTTAATTTCATTCTCTCTATATAATTCTATATATTTTAGCCAACTTCTTTTTTTAAAATACTTTTCCCATTTAACATTAACATCTTCACTTTCTTTGTTCTTAATAGCACATTTATATTCTATGCATGCTTTTTTCCTTTCTTTTACACTTTTATTAACTCTCATTCTTCTATTACTTTTATTTTTTTAAATATTCTTATCTAAAAACCTATTTGCCATTTTTTCTACTTCACCACACCTGTCCTTATATTCATCTCCAACCAACTCTTCCATGATTTCTTCTACTTTTATTTTATATTCTTCTAACTTATTCTTATCATTCATTCTCCATCCACTTCTTTCACTATGCTTTCTACTTTTATTACTGTTTTTCATCACATTACTAACCATTTCTATTATATAGAAATTATGATTATTATTTTATATTTACTCATCATATTAAACACTGATTTTTCTGTGGTTTATTTATTTACTCTTTCTCTATTAATAATACATAATCTATTGTTTGAAATATATTATTTCTAGACCATATGTATTGTCCCTCATAAATATTTGATGAATTTCCAATGTTTAAATTCACTCTGACAAAAAATTTTCAAAAATTGTCTATTCTTGTTATCTAAGCCTCAATTTCTTCAATATGCCCATTTATGTATCCTATAACCATTATTTTGTTCTTTTTTTTTTTGAAACTCGGCATTCCTATATGCTACTGTTCCATTCCATTATAGTTTGACTATCTCTAGTGGCTATATGTACTATAGCCACTATCCATTCTTGTCTTCCTAACCTTATTTCAAACCACAAATGTTCTTGACACTTAACAGTATTTAAATATTTTTTGACATAACTTCTAAACTATCACTCCATTTTTCTTTTCTGTTTATACCTGCCATACCACATCTTTTAGTATAGGTTCTTCTTCTTTTCTAAAATGTGTTTTCACTACTACTAATACCTCAAGCACTTCACTTTTAACTGCTTCAATTCCAACCACTTTTCTGGTCTCCTACCACATTACATATTCAGATATTGAATTTTAACAATTTCTTCTTTCTTATCTATTCTTTTATAAATTCTTTTGACTTTTTTTTCTTCATTACATTTTTAAAGACCTATTCCCTCTCCACATCTACATTTATATCAAATCAGCAACCCTTTGTTTATTTCTTACATCCCATCCATTTTTCTTTTTGATAATATTGCAGTACTCCCCACTTTTTATAAGTTTCCCAAACTATAATATTCTTTATAAATCAAACTTCCTATTACTTCACTTCCTTGTTTCACTAAGTGCAATCCACCTTCACTATATAACTCCCTCTTACTAATAAAAAGATCTCAGACATCCAACATAACATCATTTCTCTCATACAATTTTTTCAGTTTCTCATTTATAGAACATGCCCTATTTAACATATATCTATTGTCAAATCTTGGTAATAATCCAACTATTTCTATTCTTTCTTTAATCTTACTCAGTGTGATAGCATTATTTAATATTGTCATAATTAATTCTATGTATTCATCCATTACTCTCTCCGATGTCTCTGACAAATTATTTGTCCCTACCATAAAATAGCATCTCTATGCTCATTTTAGCTCTAGGCAAACATATTCTTACATATCTGTTTCTATTTTCCCTTCATTGGCTCCATGCAGTGGATAAAAGCAGAAACTGGATGGAAAATTTAATGTAGTATGCATACTATACTGGTAGCCCTCATCATTCTGCTATCTATGTTTAACCAAACAAAAAAAAGAAACTTATTAAATTGTCTTAAGTATATGTGTTAAATCTTCATTCATTAAAACTGCACAACTATAATAATATTTAAAGGATAGATGATTTAGTATTATTATATGGTAAAACAAATGTTGTTTGGGGGAAGTGGGGGTACTAATTGTTTGTTAAAATGGTTCTTGTTAAATAGCCACTGTATGTCACTTGGTGACACTGTTTCTGTAAAAACACAGAATAATACCATTTTCATGGCTGAATGTACAGCTAATACACCACTGCGATCATAGTAGCCCTACTGATCAGTAAGAGCCATTTATTCTGCTGCATCTGAACCTATGGCTAATACAACCCTATGATCATAATAGCCATTTAATTGGGCTGTGTGATGGTGTCACTTTCTATGCATATGCACAGAAATATTCTGCCCAGCTTTGTATGGCTTTCTATGTGTGCGATCAGTAATGGCACTTTGCTACCATTTAATCTGAGGTTGTGTGTACTGGAATGTCTTACAACTGTTGAAATATTGTTCCAAATGATTTTTCCTAGACCCAACTGACGTAGTATTACCTACTACTAATTGTCAGTGTATCAGCAATGCTTCCCTACGCAGTGTGGAAATGTTTTAAATTTGAAAACAGCTCTGCCACAGAACAATTGCAGGTATTCACAAAAAAATCCCGTTTTGGCCCTGACTCATACGAGGAAAACAAAATGGCTGAAGGCAATAGCATAATGATTCAACTGTGGGACATCCCAAACACAGAAGCTGACACAGTTGTCTTTCTGCAGGCTCAAAACATCCTGCCACATGTCAATCAATGTTTATGTGGTAAAGCTATGATACTTAGTACACGAACTTGGCAGTTTGTGTGATAAGGTAAATTGTTTAAGAATTGACAGGCCTGGGAATGTTATATCACTATGTTTTTGCACAGAAACAGCCCCACCAAGTGATGTACAGTATCTATTTAACAAGTACCATTAAAACTACACAACTTTAATATTAATATTTTTAAAGTGAGGATGGGGGATCTACTTGTTCATTAAAATTCATAATTTTCATTCTATTATTCCTTTATTTAGATGTTGAAAGTTTACCATCTGCAAATTGTAATATTATTTCCATTAAAATAACACCTAACACATTACTTTTATTCAATTTTTCAAAAAAATATACAAAAAATTGCATTATTTTTTCTTTATTTTAATTTTTCATTGTTCCATTTATTCCTTAGTATTTTTAGCAGTGGTTTGGTGACTCTTCCAGATGTCTACAAAAGTCCCAAATTGACGACCAAATGATCACCAATATTTTTTATTATATATATTCATCTCACAGAAACTTAATACAATATTTAGGAGACTATTTCATTTCTTCTAGCAACATATCCAGTCTAACTCAATTTGAGCCCATCTTAAATTTTTTATTAATATTAATGCTACTTAGTTTGCTCTTTTACCCATATATTTTGCTTTGATCCTTCCAACCTTATAAACCCAAACATATATCTCAGGGTTATAATCTACATACATGAGGTAAATTAATTCAATTCTGTAAAGTGCATGTGCATTAACGTGATCGCTAATTTACAATTACAATTTATTAACATAGACTATATAAATAAATCCCTTATTATAATTTATATAATAAATATGTTTATCTTAATTAAGAAAAAATATAAAATCAGATATAATAAATTAAATATATTTATTACAAAATCAGAATTAAAAAAATAGATTTAATAAATCATAATAAAATAATTAAGGTCTCTGAATTTTTTTCTATTTAAATTAAGTTAGATTTTCTTATAATATACAATTAGCTGCAATTTGATTAATACCAAATTGATAGTACAAGTTTAAATGTGTGAAGTGAAATATGATGTATAAAAATAGTGAAGATGTGTTATGAATCAATATCAGGAAATCAGATTGTCTTATGTAAGCCTTAACTTTGCTTAAAATTGGTCAAAACATATCACTTTTCTTTATTTTCACTATTATATGAAATCAACAGGCATGTATAAGAAATTCTGCTAGGGATAACTAGTTATTGGTCTTTAAAATATATTTTCTGTATACATAAATAAAAAAATAGACAAAAAGCCTAAATAAACTTCAAGGGAATTGAGAATAATGGCAGCATCTCTGGCATTTCCTTTTTGTGGCTCAAAAAATCTAAACCCAATATTTAATAACTACTATCTAACTTCAACAATAAAATATAAGGAGGGTACCTTCTCCCCTATCTACTGCAGGATTCCCCCTTTTTAAAGATCTGCTTAAGAAAAGCCACATATTAATAAGAATTAATATTTTATTTCTTATGTAATAAATATCTAATAAAGTAAAACTCTAAGAACTAAAAGAACATGCTATTCTAGAATAAATATAAATATTACTTAAAAATTAAAACAAAATTAGTTAATAACCCAAAG
Organism: Epiperipatus broadwayi; assembly: GCA_028023455.1. NCBI lineage: Eukaryota > Metazoa > Onychophora > Udeonychophora > Euonychophora > Peripatidae > Epiperipatus > Epiperipatus broadwayi. The sequence goes on from JAQFVV010006206.1 coordinate 12,761,904, forward strand.
ATATTTAAATTAAAAGATTATCAAACTTTTCAAGTGGTACTTTCATGCATGCATATATTATGAGCACACACAGTTTAACTTCACTTTAAATAAATATATTGACTTATAACATTAATAATCCTTAATATTTTTTAAACTGTAGTGAATGTAGGAAATTCATTTTTTTGTATTCCAAATAATAAAAATTTATAAATGTAATTAATGTACCTTGGCTTGACCTGATGTTTCTGATTTCATTTCAACAAATGAACTTTTTCTAAAAAAAAATAAACATAAATGAAATTATTTTTTAAAAAACAATAATAAAGACCTTTTCTTTTTAATGGTTGATCTTGGCAATGCTGATGATGAATTCCTTGTGATTTCTTATATGCGGATGCATTGACATGCAGATAATATAGATAACTGGTGTAGCATGAGATTCCTTTGGAAACTTAAAATTCATTTTAAATGGCTTAAAAAAATATTAATAAGTTAAACAAGTACTTTATGCATATCAAATAGCTAATTATTTTCAATAATCAATGTTTTTATTACTTAGAGCTCTGTAAATTAATTTTTTTTAATTGAAAATTCTTAACAAAATTGAACTTTAAAATAAATTTTTCTTTTAATTTAATTTCATTTATGAATCCTTGATTGAGATCTTATTTATCTGTCATGGGCTAATTTGTTGTTGACTTCAATAAAGCATGTTAATTCTTAGAGAATAATTTGCCCAGATTTAATGGTGAAGCAAGTAGTTTTGAAAACCAATGATGGCCTCATCCAAAGTATTGTCTATTACATATCATTTTTGTTTACAGATAATGGTTAAAAGAGAAAATGATTATTTTCAAGAAAAGTAACATTCTATTATATCAGTGGTATCCATTCATAAAGTAAACAGACTATAGAAACCTTCAAACAAAATTTTAAAAATAACTTTTGAGGCACATCTTTTCATTATAAAATGTTTTTCAAAAAAGTTTTTCAGGTGCCTTAGAACTTTTTATTTATTGACAGCTAAATAACTTCTAAATAATAATTACTTAAATATCATTAAAATATGTGTAAATTTTAAATGATACACATCTCACACACATATAAAACTTAATGCATTTAAATTAACACAATTTTAATAATAATTTTTTCCTCTCCCTTTTTTTTCATGTGTAATAGCATCACCAGGAAGCGAACCCACTAACCAGGGACAACTGCTTGTAAGGCAGCTGTACTGACCACTCGATCACCAATGCTTGAAAACACTATTGTCTTCTTTTAAAATGATGAATGTTACCTAAAAATAAAGTTAAACTTCAAAAATAATAAGATAACCTTGCACACCCTTTTAACTTATTACTATTAATTTATTAAATCTAAGTCGTATTCTATTTATTTATGTGTTTAAATGTTTGCATATACACATCTTTTAATTTACACACACACAGATATAGGTAAAATATGTTTAAATAAAATGGATATTTACAATAAAATTTTAAAAAGGTAATATAATATTAACAATCACAGATATTTTATTTAGCATGGTAAAAATATTGATACATCATTAAAATAAATTGAACAAAATAGTAGTGGAACACATTAATTCTCCCATATAAGAAATATCTATTATATATATTAAAACAGAAACTCTGTTTCACGTGTATTAAGATTTATTTTACTCTCCCCCCTAAAAAAATAGGCAGTTGTATATGAAAGAAGTTGATCCTTTTTTTTAAAAAAAAAAAAAAAAAAAGCAAAAAGTTTAAAGTTAAAAGAAAATCATTATTTTCTATAATTGAGAGAAAAAAAGATAAACCAACATTATTGATTTTATAATTTTAAATTATGATATAAATATGTCTCTAAGTATTTACTTAAAGCTGGCATTTATTAAAATATTACATTTTAATTTTTGAAATGATGTTGTTGTACAAAATATAATATTCACTTGAGGCAAAGTTATCAAATTGAAAAACATGGATTAATCCTTATGATTCCTTACTGTCCTGCTAAAAGTAGTGGCCCAATCCTTAAGAAGAGAAAAAGCACTCGGGCTTAAATGAAAACTGTGTAACAAATCAGATATAGTGGGAGTGCTGCTGAATAAATCCAGAGATCAGGGTATAAATAGTTGAGTTTGAAGTTCAGAGGAGATTTTTAAAGGATTTAAAAAGTAAGAAAAGTAAAAGAGTTAAAATGCTAAAATTTTTTATCTAAGCGTTGCTTAACTGTTAGTTGACAACTGGTTTTAGTCACCTTGGAATATAATATTTACAGCCACACTGCTAATGATAAAAGTAGAAAGTATTAATAAGGAAATCATAAAGATGGAAGGCTAATCGAAATAGCTTTTTCCCTTTGTCCATAGCCATGAATCTCCAAGATCTGCTGAGTGAACATAATGCCATTCAATTCAAATAAACTGACCTCTTTTTGAAATGCAGTAGTAACCTGAAGTGAAGGAACAAGCTGGATGAAATGAAGGTAACAATTTCATGAAATATTCAATACTTATATATGTTTATAAAAAAACAAGAACAAACAAAAAAAAACGTTTTTCTTAAAATAAATTATGAATAATTATAGCTATGTGAAAATACATTTTACTGGTGATAAATTATAAATACGTAAATGTTTTAAATATCTATAATCAAAAGGCATTTTTAATAAGGTAAATCATAAATGATTAACTTCTTATATGCAGATACATCTGAATTAGAATAAAATAAAAACAAATACTTATAACTATTTATATTACTGATATACAAATAAGTATACCTGGAAGAATTAGAAATGCTGAGCTATTACATATAACTATAACTAACTATTATTATAAATGAAACTGCTGATCAACTTATGTGTAGAAATATACATCTGTGGCAGACCAAATAACATATATTTATGCTATATATTAGAATAATTAAATATGAATTATAAATGCTTACATACATATTTGCTTAAATTACCTGTTTACTTACCTGTGATAAATTTAAAAATAATGAAGTACTATATGAATGATTGTGTATGAATAAAATAATGAAACTTGTGCGCATAAATGCACATTTATACTTGACTGGATTATGACTAGTCCACAAACCCAGAATTGCTTACATCACCTGTTTACTTATCTGTGATAAATTTAAAAATAATGAAGTACTATATGAATTAAAAATGCTTACATGCATACTGGTTGGGTATGAGTAAAATAATGAGACTTATGTGTATAAATACACATCCATACTTGACTGAATTATAGAAGCTTCACAAATCTGGAATTGCTCATTTTACCTATTTACCTACCTAAAAAGGATATACAGATATGGAAAAAATAGTTAAAAATATTCATGCAGTAATGGTAGATGTCTACTTGATAAAAGACCCTTTGAATTCTTCACCCAAGATAAATTAAAATGAGCCTTCATTTGAAATGAAGGATGAACTATATTGGAAGGACTTATCAATATCATTGTTAATAAAACGATTATTACTTAAAATTAATTTCAGTTGTTCAGTTCCATTTTTTTGCATCACTTGTTATTTTTTACACTTGTTCATGAGAATTTCATACCTCCTGAGCTATGTCTGGCATAACTAGACCTAGGTAAGTCAGGTTGTAGTGAGATGGAACTCTACTGGCACCATTTGGGAAACCAAACACAGAAATTTCTAGGTGTTTCCAGTCTCTATGGTGCTACATCCTCTGATGAGCAGGAAATATTGTTGTGGGGGGGGGTGACTTCTGTATTGGGAAAATCCAATCGATGGTTCCTTCCTACAATATGCTCATCAGGAAATTGTTACAACCGAGGTAATAAAGGGGTTGTATTCTGGTTACAATATATAAATTTGAATGTTTCTTTATTTGTTATTTAATAACTCAATAAATATTGCATTAATCTTGATGAGTTTTGCATAATTTTCTTTTTTTTTTTTTTGAAGAATTACATAGGCTATGGATTTTTGCTAGATGGCACTTAATTGTTTGAAAAATTGAGTAATTTACTTCTACTGTGGGCAAAGCTGCAGGTACTAACAATGACCTCTAGGGAATATTCTAAAAGTAATATAAGATCACTGAAAAAAAAAATTGTGTGTACTAAGAAAGTTGGGACAATATTTGTGGAATTACTAAAGGAACAAACAAACATTCAAATTTATATTTATAAGGCTAATAAAAATATAATTGAAGGATCATTTAAAATATTGTAGTGGACTACACACACTACTAATATTTTTAAAAGTTAGTAATTTAAAAAATCTATGTCTGATGCATTGGTCATCTGCCTATAGTGAGTGTTAGCAATAGGTGTTATAGTCTAATTAAAATTTTTCAATAAGGATTTGCATAAGTTACTAGTAATT